>JAKOGI010002840.1:0-82265 GCA_029747015.1 Carnegiea gigantea
ATATATATATATAGGTTTTGGCATTGTTGAAAACTTTAACCATTGAACTTTTCACAATTAAAATTTTTAAGTTAATTTATTATGTATTAACTAATATATTTTAGTTACTCTATTATTTATAAAATAATTAAACTATTTTACTAGATAGAAATGCTTTTTGAATGAAATGATTATTGAACATTTGAGATAAGGCCATATTAGAAATATCAACCATGCTACTATAGTTGGGATGTTTATTTTGTAAAGAGAGTATTCCAATGAATGTCGACCCGAACTATTGAACTGTTTGTTCCTTATTATCAATTTTTAATCCTATTTTATAAGGAGTCGACATGCAATTGGTGGTTTTGTCAAATATGTTGTAATCCTAAAGTGTTAAAAAATTTCTTACTTGATTTTTAGATATTTTTGAAAAAAGTAAAATCTAATATAAAGGTGTATAGATGTCCATGTGAAGCATGGGTTTAATACAAGTATTGATAGATAAATGACATCCCACAAAACAACTCAAACAAGGGAGAAGAGAGTGTTAGAAATTGTCATGTTCATCATTGCTCGCTATTGAAATAGATAGAGGTCAACCATTCAAAAGTTCATGAGAACCTAGAAAGGTAGAAATAGATTGTGGACAATGGCTATAGTGTGAATCAAGTGGAACCTCTTGAATTTCTGAAGTATCCATCTCTATTTAAATTGATTTTACCTACATAACAAAAATTTATGATCTACATAAGTTCTCAAATGACTGAAATAAAAGTATACCTAAAATTTCTCGTATTACTAGGTTTTGAACCCTTGCTATACATGAGGTCCTTTAAGATTATAATTAATAAGAAATTCTTGATATGCTTGCATTATTTTTTTTAAAGGGATGCTTAATTTAGAACAATATACCACATTCATTAAGTTACATTGCATAAAATAAATACCATAACAAATCAATATAAATATTGGATAAACAAAGTTTGAATAACAATTAACGAATGAGATTCTCTCTAATTTACAACACAAAGTGACAAAATTAACTGATAAGTCAACCTCAACAACTAATCAAGATTAAAAAAAAAGTACCAAGACACATACACATTGCAGCACATATACATTGCAAATACATAAGGAATGAAGAACACATTTACATACAGCTACTTAATTGCCTGAACTCAAAACCATTGAGATGAACTTTCCAAACCCATGTTAATCTACTAGCTAGTTTAATTTTTCTTTGCTTGGTTCGACATCCCAAGTGTTTTCCTTTTGATATCATGGTTGTAATGAATGATTTGCTATCTCTAACTTGATGTCTTGCCCCCTCTTGAAATTGTTGTAAATTTGTAATTGTCCAAAATCCAAATTATATTTAAATATATTGCAAATCCTAGATAATGACTTTTCATATTGCTACGATTTTGAATAATGGAGTAAATTGTCAACTGATTAGTTTGGCATTCCTCCATCGATTATCGAGGAGTTTGTTGATTATTAAAACCAATTTGAATCTTAAGCCTTTTGATTTCCTATGAGACATTTGTTATTAGCTGGAGGTAGTACAGTTACTTAGGCTTGGCTTGATCAGTGCGAACAACATTAGCTGTATTCGATAATAAAAATTAAAGTAGACGTTAATAGTTTGTATTGGTGAAAGTATTATGGATCACTACTTAAAAGCGTTCGGTAAAATAGTGAATGAGGAAGTGGCTAGAAGTTGATGTACTGTTTTTCAAAAGCTAATGAAAGTAGCTTTTAAGAATATCTATCAAGTGGTTGCATTGCAAATTGCAAAATTCTTCTTTTTATTTACTAAAACTCTTTATTTATTGTACCCTTTTTATCATTTTATGTAAATATGTTATTCTAATAGGTGCATTTACTAAACACATTTATTTTAAATCGCTAGTTGAACAGCTAACCACTTACCATTAGTGGGTCACAACTAATCGCTAGTAAAACCGCTAACAGTTAGTAAAACAACTAATTATTACTAAAACTGCTAATTTTACCAAACACACCCATTATTGATGGTGCCAATAATTAGAGAGGTTTAAAATATTTGCTTAAAAGTTTAGATTAATATATTTTTTGGTTGTTTATTTTTTCCCAAAAAAATTCTGAACATTGAAAAGTTATCGGTAAACAATTTTAAATGGTGGTTTCAATTAAAAGACACACATCTGTTTTCAAAAATTGCATTTATAAAAATATCTTTTTTGGGGGGAGGGAAAGGAACATTGGGCAATGTTTTATATATATATATCTATATATATATATATATATATATATATATATATATATATATATGTATATATTATTAACGTTATTACCTTTTAAAACACTTTGTGGAACTATTTATAAGACACCATTCGAAATTCCATCAATTATTCTTCGATTCAAAGAAGTATTACATAATGCAAGCAAGTGATGTCCATGGAAGGGTAAAACTATATGTTTATGTTTCCCGTGCCAACAACAAATTAAAGGGCCGCATCTATATATTAGACAACAATAAATACCAATTATGATAAATGATAAATAAAATTGACAAATGAGTGGTAATCCTAGGAAGAAAATAAAAAATTCTCTGGAAATCTATAATGCTTGATGATATAATAAATCATAAATTATAAATGCTAAAGTATAATAATGATCACTCAGACCAATAAAAATTTGCCAACTCAACAATGTAAATCCCTCTAAGTATTGATGAATTGATGTATCGATCGCAACCTTCTTGACCCAAAAATTTTGAATTATACAACGTTTATTCAAACATTTATAAATTTTGTATGCTTTTTTATCGATTGTAATGTGTTAAATTTTGATTCATAATTTATGAAGAGAAGATATGTCATACGTGAGTGCCTAATGTACCGTACATGTAACTTTTTTCAATGCTATATATGTGATTTTGATTCATTGGCATGAGAATGAAATTAAAACGCGACTAAAATAAGCAAGGATAATGACATATGTCTTGCCACAAGATATTTTTAAGTGTCTTACCTTATAATAAATTAACATGTTTTATGATTTAAAATCACAAATTTTTCAATAATTATACTTAATTATGAATTGCTAATCTTAAATATTCGTCAGCTAAGCCGACAAAGTATTAAATGATACCCTAATCGCATTAACCCTATTCACGAGTACATATGATACGCGTATTTTAAAAATATGATAAATTATGGATAAAGAGATGAGCTTATATAATTTATATGTTGTAATATACTCTTGCTATTCGAACCTATTATTTTTTTCAATTTAAAATATAATAGTATGATTTTTAATCAAAGTAAGACACTTATAAAGTGTCTTCTAGCAAGACACTTATCATTTTACCATATGTAAATATTTAATATCAATAAGAGTCTTGAAGGAAAAAAAAAAAAAACTAAATCACTATATACAACTCTGAATGGTAGTAAACCGTCAAACGAAACAATAATAAGATAAAAATTCTAACAAACTTTTCAATTGCAATGTCCATATAGACTACCAAAACCAAATACAAAAAGCTAAGAGCTAATCAATAAAACAAGGTTTAGCGTTCTACTACCCAAACAGAATATTCAAGCTAACAAGGCAGTAGATGACCATGAAAATGTAGAGCAATATCATTTTAGAAGGGTTAATTCAGAAGGTGATCAAGAAGCTTGTGATGGAGACCATCATGACCGCTCCCGTACCTCCCCTTCTCCGCTCAAGGAAGACCCCAACAATCTCAAAGAGGCTAAAGAGTTTGCTCTCCTCTGTGGAAAGGCCGTGACTATGCCGGAGGAATTCATCCATAGCCCCCTCACGCCATGCCCGGTTTTTGTCACTTGTTTACACCAACATGTAATGGACCCACCTGCTGAAGGTCCTTACATTATTCAAGCCTAGAAACTTAGCTTTCTTTCAAGACAAACCACGTTCAATTTGGATATCATTTGGTTGGTAAAACCTAACCCACAAGTATATGGTATCCGGGCACAGGGCAGTTTGGACAGTCTGTACTATTTGGGCCATAACTTTTGATTGGCTGGTCCAAACTTAGCAAACTTACATTCCCTGGAAAATAGACTTCCTGAGCTTTCCAACAAGCCCAAGAACATCGAATTTGGCCCCGTATTCTGAGAGATATGGCTCCTGGAAGTTGAGGCTGCTGCAAATGTGAAAGCAATTATTGCAATCCATGTGAACTTGGGTGTTTACTCTTTATGTCGGCTGCTACCTCCTCCAATTTCGTGTGATTCTTTTTCTAGCAAGCTTGAATGTGTGAGATAAAGGATTCATGCATCCATTTAAGCTTCTACACCCTTTTCACACCAAGCATCCAAGAGACACACCTTTTCACTCCTTGGTACATCCACATGAAGAGCTAGCTACAATGTACTTAGGATTCTTTGTTTTCTGCACTTTTTTTTTGTTTTCTTCGTACCTTTTCACAATATAAGGCCTTTAGTATAAATAGGCCATAGCTTGAGGTTGTAAGCATTCACTTTCAACTTGAAATACAAATCATACAAAGCAAGCATTTGAGTGTTCTCTCAATTGTGTTCTAAAGCCTAGTTCTATATCTTGAGTGTGGCAACTTCAAGTGGTGTTCTAGGTCCCTTCCCTCAACTAGGTGGTGATTAACTTCTGTATCCTAGATTGAGTTAAGGGATTGCCCAAGTTATTTGGCTTGAGTGGCTCCAATTGGATTATCTCTAGTCAAATACTTGAACTATCCTTCTCTCATTTCTACTTTGTTCTTCCCCATAAAAAAAAACCAAAAACACATCTTTTCTTGGTCATTTGTGCTCACTTATACATCATTTGGTATCAGAGCCAAGGTTGTCAAGTGACCAAGAACTATCCAAAATTCATCCCAAAAGCCAAAGCACAAAAAAAAATACTCAAATCAACAAAACCGAGAAAACAAAGACAGAGCATTGGCACGGTGCCCCCGTGCTCCAGGACACGACCGTGCCACGTCTCTTTCTGCCTTCAGTTTCGTCCAGAATATTGGCACGGTGCCACCGTGCTTACAGGCACGACCGTGCCTCTCCTCATCCCTGCAAAAACAACCTTCCTTCAATCCTAAACACGGTAAAATGTCTTCTAGCCGTACCCCAGAGCGAGTTGACGAGTTGGAAGCGCAAGTAAAATTCCTCCGAACCCAAATTGCCCAACTTATGGAAGAGAAAAGGAGATGGACTCGAAGCCCTTCTCACTCACGCACTCATGCATACTCGGATGAATCCGAGAGAGAAGAGAAGAGCTATATTGTCAACTCAAGTGATGAAGAAACCCCTAGAAGAAGAAGGCAAGGGAATGGCCTTGGCGACTTTAGAGTCGACATTCCCGAATTTGAAGGCCAAATGGATCCCGATCATTTCCTTGATTGGCTTCAAACCGTGGAACGTGTCTTTGAGTATAAAGAGGTGCCGGATGACAAGAAAGTGAAGCTAGTGGCCCTAAAGCTCCGGAAGTACGCTTCCATATGGTGGGCCAACCTTGTGGCCAAGAGAGCGAGAAATGGTAAAGGAAAGATTAGAACTTGGGCCAAGATGAAAGATAAACTTAAGGCCAAGTTCCTTCCCTCCCATTACATCCAAGACAACTACTTCAAGTTGCATCACCTCAAGCAAGGCTCCAAGAGCGTTGAGGAATACACCCGGGAGTTCGAGCAACTCCTTCTCAAGTGCGATTTGAGAGAAGATGATGCACAAACCATGGTAAGATACCTAAGTGGTCTTGATGATTCCATTGCCCATGTCATTGAACTACATCCCTACTCCTCCCTAGATGACTTGAGTTCTCTTGCCTACAAGGTAGAGCAACAAAAGAAATCTAAGGGAAAAGGCACCCCTTTCAAAACCCCTTCCCATCCTTACTCCACTCAAAAACCTCCCTACTTTTCCCCCAAACCACAAAACTCTCCACAAACCAAAAGTGCCCCTCCCACCGCCCCTAACCCTTCCACAAAAGAATCCCCAAAGCCAAAAGACAAGATTCGCTGTTTCCGTTGTCAAGGCCTTGGGCATATTGCCTCCGAGTGCCCTAACAAACGGATTGTCTCTCTAGCCGAATACCAAGCCACCTTCGCGGAGCAACATGAAGAAGAAGGAGGAGAAGATTGTGAGTTGGAAAATGTGGAAGAAGTGGAAGAAGGCCCTGATAAAGGAGAGCTACTTGTCATTCGAAGAGCATTGAGTGGATTTGCCACTCAAGACAATCTGGAACAGAGAGAGGCTATCTTTCATACAAGGTGCACAGTTGGAGGGAAGGTATGCTCCCTCATCATAGATGGAGGTAGTTGTGCAAATGTTGCCTCCAAGACTATGGTTGACAAGCTTAAACTTCAAGCCACTCCTCACCCTAAGCCTTACACCATCCAATGGTTGAATCAAGGCAAAGGTATACAAATCTCTCACCAATGTCTTGTCTCTCTCTCCATTGGAAAACATTACAAGGATGAGGTATGGTATGATATAGTTCCCATGGATGCTTGTCACATCCTATTGGGAAGGCCTTGGTTGTTTGATAGAAGTGTCATCCATGATGGCCGGATGAACACTTATTCCTTCCAAAAAGACCAAAAGAAAATCACCCTCACCCCTCTTAAACCGACCTCCACTACAAAATCCGAAGACAACCCACACTTGGATGTCTTTCTCACCACCCTTCTCAAATCCCAACATCATGAGTTTGAGTCTTTCAAAGACTTGATTCTCCTACAAGATGAGCTAGAATCCCCATCTCCTTCACACCCTCTACTCACCCCTCTCCTACAAACCTTCCACCATGTGTTCCCACAAGAAATTCCCCATGGTCTTCCTCCACCAAGATCCATACAACACAAGATTGACCTTATTCCAGGATCCGTTCTTCCCAATAAGCCGGCCTATCGAATGACTCCAAAAGAAACCCAAGAAATCCAAAGACAAGTGGATGACCTCTTGTCTAAGGGATTGATTCGAGAAAGCCTAAGCCCATGTGCCGTGCCTGCCCTCCTTGTACCCAAAAAGGATGGTAGCATGCGAATGTGTGTGGATAGCCGGGCCATCAATAAAATCACTATCAAGTACCGGTATCCTATTCCCCAGTTAGAAGACCTTCTTGATGAGCTTCATGGTGCCACCATCTTTTCTAAGATTGATCTTAGAAGTGGCTACTATCAAATCCGGATTTTCGAAGGAGATGAATGGAAAACCGCCTTTAAGACTAAAGGAGGCTTGTATGAATGGCTCGTCATGCCATTTGGGCTAACCAATGCCCCTAGCACTTTTATGAGGCTTATGAACCAAGTTCTAAAGCCCTTGATTGGTATTTGTGTGGTCGTCTATTTTGACGATATCTTGATCTATAGCAAGACCGAAGAAGAGCATGCCCATCATCTTCAACAAGTTTTGGAGATCTTGTCTCAAGAGCAATTATATGGGAATTTAGAGAAGTGCCATTTCTTCACTTCCCAAGTGATATTTTTGGGCTACATTGTGTCCGCCCAAGGAATTCAAGTTGATGAGAGTAAGATCAAGGCTATTCAAGAATGGCCTACTCCTACTTCCTTCACTCAAGTAAGGAGTTTCCATGGCCTAGCATCTTTTTACCGGAGGTTTGTTCGTGACTTTAGCACTATTGTGGCTCCCATGACCGAAGTGCTAAAAGGGAAAAATTTTACTTGGAATGAGCAAGCACAACGTGCATTTGAAGAAATCAAGAAGAGACTCACTTGTGCACCCGTCCTAGCCTTACCCGACTTTTCAAAGATATTCGAAGTAGAGTGTGACGCATCCGGGGTAGGGATTGGAGCTGTCCTTTCCCAAGAGAAGAAGCCAATAGCCTTCTTTAGTGAAAAACTAAACGAAGCTAAAAGGAAATACTCCACTTACGACAAAGAATTCTATGCCATCATCCGGGCTTTGGAGTATTGGCGTCACTACCTAGTAGGAGGGGAGTTTATCCTCCATTCCGACCATGAGGCACTCAAATACATACAAGGTCAACACAAGCTCAACCCGAGGCATGCCAAGTGGGTAGAATATCTTCAATCATTCCACTTCATCATCCAACACAAGGCGGGAAAACTTAATAAAGGAGCCGATGCACTCTCCCGTAGGTACTTACTTCTTTCTACCTTAAGTACCAAAGTTCTTGGCTTTGAAGTTGTGAAAGAGTTGTATCCAAGTGATGAGGACTTTAAAGAAATCTTTGAGAAGTGTTCTAAACACCCTCACGGAGTGTTCCATATGGAGGATGGTTTCTTGTTCAAGGGTTCACGCTTGTGCATTCCCAAGTGTGGATTTCGAGAGCTCCTTATCCAAGAGCTCCATGGAGGAGCCTTAGCCGGCCACTTTGGAATGGAAAAGACATGTGCTATGCTGAAGGAGCACTATTATTGGCCACATATGTCTAAAGATGTGGAACACTTTGTAAAAAGATGCTCCATTTGTAAAATGGCCAAGAGTCATGTTCTTCCACAAGGCTTGTACTCCCCTCTTCCTATTCCTCAAGCTCCATGGGAGGATATAAGTCTTGACTTCATCACGGGTTTATCAAGAACCCAAAAGAATAAAGATTCTATCATGGTGGTGGTAGACCGCTTCTCAAAAATGGCACATTTTGTTCCTTGCCATACCACCAATGATGCCTCGCTTGTAGCCAAGTTATACTTCAAGGAAATTGTTAGGCTACATGGAGTACCCAAGAGCATGGTGTCCGACCGAGACAGCAAGTTTCTTAGCCATTTTTGGCTAACATTGTGGCGTAAGATGGGCACCCAACTCAAATTCAGCACTTCATGTCACCCACAAACTGACGGCCAAACGGAAGTCACCAATAGGACTTTGGGCACCTTGCTTAAAGTCCTTGTGAAGAAGAATATCAAGAGTTGGGATGATATGTTACCTCATGCCGAGTTTGCCTTCAATAGAGCTCCAAGTAAAGCAACTCATCTCTCTCCCTTCCAAGTCGTGTATGGCCACAATCCAAAGAGCCCTCTTGATCTTATCCCTATTCCAACTCCCACCAAGTTTAGTTGGGAAGCCGAGAAAAGGGCCAAAGAAATCCAAGACCTACATGTCCAAGTTCGTGATAGCATTGCCAAGGCCAATGAGAGGGCCATGCACCATGCCAACAAGCACAAAAGAGAGATTCATTTTCAACCTGGAGATTTGGTGTGGATCCATTTGAGGAAGGAACGATTTCCTTCCAAGCGAAAATCCAAGTTGATGCCTAGGTCGGATGGGCCATTCGAAATCATTGAGAAGGTCGGCCCTAATGCATATAAAGTAGACCGTCCCGGAGATTATGGAGTCTCGGCAACATTTAACGTCTCCGATCTTAGTCCCTACTTTGAAGATGAAACTCTTCCAAGTTTGAGGACAAACTCTCACCTACCCGGGGAGAATGATGGAGACCATCATGACCGCTCTCGTACCTCCCCTTCTCAGCTCAAGGAAGACCCCAACAAGCTCAAAGAGGCTAAAGAGTTTGCTATTCTATGCAGAAAGGCCGTGACTATGCCGGAGGAATTCATACATAGCTCCCTCACGCCATGCCCTGTTTTTGTCACTTGTTTACAACAATATGTAATGGACCAACATGCTGAAGGTCCTTACATTGTTAAAGCCTAGAAAATAAGCTTTCTTTCAAGACCAACCACGTTCAATTTGGATATCATTTGGTTGGTTAAATCTAGTTCACAAGTATATGGTATCCCGGCGCAGGGCAGTTTGGGCAGTCTGTACTCTTTGAGCCATAACTTTTGATTGGCTGGTCCAAACTTATCAAACTTAGATTCTCTAGAAAATAGACTTCCTGAGCTTTCTAACAAGCCCGAGAACATGGAATTTGGCCCAATATTCTGAGAGATAGGGCTCCTGGAAGTTGAGGTTGCTGCAAGTGTGAATGCAATTATTGCAATCCATGTGAACTTGGTATTTCACTCTTCATATCAGCTGCTACCCCCTCCAACTCCATGTGACTCTCTTCCTAGCAAGCTTTGAATGTGTGAGATAAAGGATTCATGCATCCATTTGAGCTTCTACACCCGTTTCACACCAAACATCCAAGAGACACACCTTTTCACTCCTTGGTACATTCACATGAAGGGCTAGCTACAATGTAATTAGGTTTCTTTGTTTTCTGCACTTCTTTTTGTTTTCTTTGTACCTTTTCATAATGTAAGGCCTTTAGTATAAATAGGCCATAGCTTGAGGTTGTAAGCATTCACTTCCAACTTGAAATACAAATCATTCAAAGCAAGCATTTGAGTGTTCTCTCAATTGTGTTCTAAAGCCTAGTTCTATATCTTGAGTGTGGCAACCTCAAGTGGTGTTCTAGGTCTCTTCCCTCATCTAGGTGGTGATTAATTTCTGTATTCTAGATTGAGTTAAGGGATTGCCCAAGTTATTTGGCTTGAGTGGCTCCAATTGGATTATCTCTAGTCAAATACTTGAACTATCCTTCTCTCATTTCTACCTTGTTCTTCCCCATCAAAAAAAACCAAAAACACATCTTTTCTTGGTCATTTGTGCTCACTTATACATCAGCTTGCTCTGAGGCTAGCGGAAAGATTGTCGTACCTATAGAAACTGCAAAGACTCACCCTACTTATATTGGCAAATTGACCACTTAGAAAAAATCTTACAAGGATTGTGTTGTGAGCGAATCTTATACAAATGACATTGAGAAGTCTATGCATTCCATTAATCGTAGGCAACCTATTTTGCCCACTAATGAAAAGATTTCTACTACTAAAGAACAAATGCAAGAGTCTGTTAGTAAGGACTCCCCTACCCCTACGGAAACTGCTCGAGAAAGTTTAAAGTTAGGTAGATAGCTGGGTGTTCGTGTTGTAGGGAATAACTCTACAGCTATCAAAAATATTACGAGGAGTTTGAGGTTAGAAACTCTATTTTATAAGGTTCGCAAGAGAAGTGAGATTGAGATTATCTGAAGTGGAGGAAATAGCAGCACATAAGGTTGCTTGGTTTGCAGTTTGCTGTAGTAAGAGCATTAACTAAAGGAACAAGTAAGATACATACTTGGAGATTTATTGGAAAGGAATTTGACAAGTAAGATACATAGTTGGAGATTTATTGGAAAGGAATTTGATTTGACGAGCAGAATTAAATGAAAGCAAGAGATTCATATATGCTAAATATTATATTCCATATATTTGTGGTAAAGTTGACATGCAAAAAGAAAGTTTGCCATTTTAACCAGAAAATAAATGAAAGCGAGGGATTCATATATGCTAAATATTATATTTCCATATATTAGTGGTAAAGTTGACATGCAAAAATAAATTCTGTCATTTTCACCAGAAAACAGGAACATATAGTTGTTGAATCTATGTAGATATTTTGTATGAGTGAATTAAGGAGAGCTAGAAAAACTATGAAAGTGAAAAATGGAGAAATTGAACATGGAATGGATCGGAAGAAGAAAAGTAGTTACCATCTAATGGAGAAAATTGGGAAAAAAAAATCGAAGAAGTCACAGCTTGTATGTTAAAGTTTGATAAGATTAATGACAAGTTTGACATGCGAATGGAGAATTTTGAATTTTGACATCAAAGTTTTTAATATTTTAGTTTGAAGAAGCATTTTTTGAAATGGTAATTACAAAATTAAGGAAGCTGATTGAAAGCAAATATGAGTTACATGAACAAGAGCATAAAAACTAGCATGCAACTTGTCACTCTACCAAAACTAACATGGAATTGTAGAAGTCAATGATCAAAAGCAGCATAAGGTTGCATACCAAAGCATGATAACATCGATGAAAACTGTGAGATGGAAAGAGAGTTTTCATTCAGATTGAAGGTCACCAGAATCATTTAATTAGGAAAAAAGAAATTTCTCAAATACCAATTGAAAAAGTTAAAGAAATCAAGGTTAATTCAATAAAAATGTGACACACAGGAAGAATTTCAAAACTTCGGAACTGAATTTAATGAAAATGTGACATGCAAGAAGAATTTCAGAACTTTAGAACTGACATGCAAGCATAGAAATGGAAAGTTCATTGAGAATCTCGTTGGAGTAAAAATGAGAGAGATAGATTCTTCCACCTTGTGTAAGTCTTCGTTTGGAATGACCCTTACTTTTTTAAGTATTGTTTTGACCAAGATTTAGAAGGTATGTTCCTGACCTTGATGTTAGGAGTGTCCTTTCATTATGCATAGCTAAGTATGTAGGGCGTGTTTTGGTGGGAGGAAGACAACAGTCAAAGTTCTTTGATATAGTTTCTAGCCTTCCTTGTTTAGGATACTTTTGAGAATTCTAGGAGTTGTCCTGGGTGCCAACTATTGGGTAGGATTAGCAGAAGCGACATGATGCCACTTCATCCCATCACTGTGGTGGGGTTTTTTTAAGGTTTGTGGTACAGACTTAATGGGACCATTGTCATTTTCTTTTGACAATAAGTATATTTTGCTAGTTGTGGATTATATTTCTGAGTAGGTAGAGGCCATACCTACTAGGACTAATGATGCTAATGTGATTGTGAAACTCCCTGGAGAGAACATTTTTGCTAGATTTGACAAGCCTCAAGTTATCATTAGTGATTAGGCTGCCCACTTCACTGATAGGTCTATTGATGCTTTATTAATGAGATGCTCTATAGTCCATAGACTTGTTACCCCAATCATCCCTAGATCAGTGGTCAAGTAAAAGCATCCAATGTGCATATTAAGCAAATATTTGAAAAGACTGTGAGCAGGAATCAAATGGAATAGGCCGATAAACTTGTTGATACTTTATAGGCTTATAGGACATCTTTCAAAACTCCCTTAAGTATGTCATCTTATAGAGTTGTTTATGGAAAGCCTAGTCATCCCCCTGTTAAAATTGAGCATAGAGCTTAATGGGCCATCAAGATGCTTATGACTTGACTAAGGTTGATGAGGGGAGGTGACTACAACTGAGTGAGCTAGAAGATATCAGAGCTGAGACATATGAGAGTACTCGATCTTACAAGGAAAGCGCCAAATTGTTTCATGATAGATGCATTCTTAGGAAAGAGTTTGCCCTGTGAATGAAAGTGCTTTTATAGATTTTTAGCTCCATCGTTTTCAGGAAAATTGAGGTACTGTTACACGGGTCCCTATATTGTTTGTCATGTTGTGCCCTATGGTGCAGGTGAGATACAGAATCCTAAGAGTAGTGCCAAGTTCAAGGTGAATGCCCATACATTGAAGAATTTTTTACGGCTGCCAACCACATAAGATATAGAGTGTCTCATGTTCTGCGAGCTCACTAAAGAGTGATGCGATTGAGTTAGCTTAATTGAACTTTCTATCCCTTTCTTGTCCTCTTTTTGCTTTTGTTTCTCTTTTGTACATTTGGTTCTTTTTATTTGTTTCTCTTTTGTATATATGCTTTTCTTTTTGAATTTTAGAATCTGATCTTTTTCTTTAGTTTTGAGTCTTATTTTTCTTTTTGTATATTTGTTTTTCTTTTTACTAGTTTTTATATTTCATTTTATTTTGAATGGGGAGAATGTTTGGGTTAGGTATGGGAGTGGGAAAACTATGTTTTACAAAAATTTAAAAAATGAGCAAAATGGAAAAAGCTCAATTTTTTTTTTTTGGAAATATGTGCTATTATGATTGACTATGTTTTTTTATACCTTTGCCTATTATGATGTATATAGATATAGTGTACATGACAGAACTTAGTCCAAAGTATGATATTCATACCTAGTCCTAACCCCTGACTTTCTTAAGCAAGCTATCTTGACTTGGTAGATGAATGTGTGAGACTTTGAGTCTTGAAGGCTAATTCATTAGTTTTTAGTCTCATATTTTTCTTCGCTATGTGTATCTTCCATCATTGCATCTCGACAACTTGATTTGATTATCTTCAAAACTATATTTAGCATGTACATTATGGCAACATGATATAAACACTCATTTGTCTTTTAAGCCACATAAGCCAAATTGCCACCTTGATTTGAAGGTTTTACCTTTTGCTAACCCTTTGAGCTTGATTATTTTCATTTCTGGTGAACCATCATTTTGGCCCTTGGCCTAAACACTTTTCCCTATACTGAAGTCAAGTCTAGTGGAACAACACTTTAGTATTTGATGTTGGTCAGCTTTTGGGTGATGATGAATTTGGTTGTTGATTTGGGCTCATTTGGTATGGTATAGGGAAGTATTGTTGTGACCATTTGGAGATGAAATTGTGTTATTTTCTCACATGCCATTAATTTATTTTTATTTCAAGGGAAAAAAAGGGAAAAGAAATGAAAGTAAGTTTCTATGAAAAAAAACTTGAAAAATGAAAACAAATTCGAAAATCGAAAAAATGTTGTGAATAAGAGTGTTTGACATGAATGTATGATTATTGTATATACTCTTTACTAATGGTTGGTTTTATAAGGTGTGTTTCTATTATTCATAGAGGTTGGAAGAGTGCATGTGTATGGTGCAGTTGTTAGACGGTTTGGTTACTCATTAGCTACTTGGCTTTTAGCTCATAGGCAGAGCTGTGTTGGGGATTAGGGTGTCCAGAGACACCACTAGCCCAAAAAAAAAAAAAATTGAATGAGTTATATTTTGAAGGTGGTTAAATTGGTATATATGGGCACTTCTCATATGGGTAGTATAACATATGGATACCCCTGTTTCATATGTCTAGATTCGTCATTATTTTAATTCCTCATTTCTCAAATCTTTTGTGCCTCTTTCACCTTTACCCTTAGCCCCATTTCAACCGTTTTGAAGTCCTCTTGATTATTGTCTTGCATTTTGCATCTTAGTGGTGGAGAATTGAGAATCCTAACAAGCTTGTAGTAGTTTATATGATTGGAAGATGAATTGAGTGAACCTTGTGATATAATAAACATGTGAGCAGGAGTGTTCCACTTGTCTCTAAAGTGAGGTTATGCCAATCAAGCTTGTTCATATTTCTTAAGGGGGTAAAAGATTGTGTATAGATATCACCAATGGAGACTAAGAGCTTTCTGATGTGTATATTGTGTTTATATGAGATCTAATACTTAGGTTACTTGAGTGATGTGTTTAATTGGTATTGTATATTTTTTTCCTGGTGTTGTATATATGAGTTTTTTAAAAAAGTAAAAAAAAAAATTTTCAGTTTTCTTTCTCTTTTAAGATTTTATGGGTATGTCTTTTGCAAACTCTCACAAGACCTTACTTATCCACTAGGGGCAACCTAGGGGTTAAAGGGCTTGTTACATAGGCGAAATGCTACTGTGATTCCTAAAGAAAGTGAGTCAGGATTTTATTTTTATTTTTTAGGTTTTTAGTTCTTTTACTCGAGGATGAGAAAAATTGAGGTGTAGAGTGTTGTTCAACCCAAAATTGCATCATTTTCGCACCCTTTTGTTGTCTAATATTTTCTTAAAATAAATAATTAAGTTAGGCTTTTAATATGTTCTTGTTTATTTTGTATGAATGATGGAAATTTGAGTAAAATGAATAAGTTGTTTGCCAACAGATTTGAAAGAGAACTAGAGAAGGGTTTTGGGACAAGTGAGAAAACAAAATAGAAAAACAGCTCAGCGTTGTCTTAGCCCAAGCCTCGCGCAACCCAATTCCCAACAAACCAACGTTGCAACCTTGTTCCCTTATCCTTCCGCACATGTGCATGTCATACGACCTTTTATTCTACTTTTCCAATAGCGCGTGTCCCAAACTGGAGTCCTCCTCCTCACTCTCCCATTCTTCTTTCCCTTCCCAGTGGCCCAACCCAACTCCCGTATTCCCCATGTGATAAGCGCATAGCGCATAAGTTTTCCTTCCTAGCACATGGCCCCATCTGACCCTGCTTCTCCTTTGCTTGTTTGCCCACGTGTTTCGCATGTGGGCTAGCCTCCTTCTTCCCTTTATTTTTGTTCTCTCTCTTCCTTCTACCTAGTAAAGCGGAGACATTTCCCCCCTGTACTTCATCTTTCTTTTCTCTCTGCCCAGCCAAGGTACTTTCCCACCCCCTTCTTCATTTTTCTTTCTTTCTCTCTCCTCCTGTAATTCTATTTCATTATCACCTCTTTAATCAAGCTAGCTGTTTCATCATGTCCTTTCTCATCAATTTGAGCATTGAAGGCTAGCTATCATCACTCCATCAGTTACAAGTTTGGGATTAATTTAAGAATTAATGGAATCAATCAAGATACTTGGTGATGTTTTTGGACGTATTTGGAGCTATACATCCGGGTTAGCAAGTGGTGGGATAGTTTTATTTTTTTCTTTTCGTCTATGATTGTTTAGGTTTTGGGATTCAATTTTCAGAATTTTTAAGTCCATGTAATTGTTTTGATGGTTGATTTATTTGAGTGAGAATCGAAGTTTAGCGTTGAAATTATAATCTTTAGCTTAAATTTGAGTTTGAATTCTAAGTATTTCCCTTGTCCTACTTCAATCACGAGTTTGCTTTGTTTTGATCCTAAAATTCAAGCTTGTTAATGGCATCACTGAGTGTGCCCTCGATTTAAGCTATAGTTTCTTTGCCCTATTCTTGATTTGTCTTACCTAGTTCTATGATCTGATTTAATGCTGATTTCTACTGATATTGTTGTTGTCTGCCCTATTGTTGGCTTCAGTTCTTTGTTTTAATCTAGAGGAGTTTAATTGGTTCTTCCAGTATTTCTTACCCACGTTTTGGGTAGTGGGATGAGCCCCATAGTAGTAACATCTTCTATTTGTCATTTTTAGTTTACTTCTGATTTATCTAGTTTGAATAATTTTTGTTGATGTTAGAATAGATGCAACTTTGATGAACACTTTCTATTTACTTTGCTTGAAGTTTAACCTAAATGTTAATGAAATTAGATAAGTAATTGTTTCGGCTTCTGTTTAGGTTTCCAGTCAGGAATAGTCATTAGGTCATAGTCGTTAGTAATTTTGTTTTGGGTTAATTATTTGTTCATCAATGTAAAATGCTAATTCTTAGTTAGCAACCTAATTTTGTACCAGATCCAATGGATCGACCCTCAGGTACTATGACAATAAATCATATGCTTGCAAAAACTCATAGCATGAGCCAACATGGAACTACGACTATTATGGTTCAGTGAATAAGTGTCATCATGTCCATCATAAATAACTATTATCATATAACCAAAGTCTACCAAGTAATAAGTGAGTAAGTGACATGCATTCATGGGAGAACTTCACATATCACTTCACCACGATATGAATCAGTAGAAAATGAGACATGAGCTTGTTTGAAAATGGTGACCTCACTACCTTGCTTGATCCGTTGTAGAGCACGAGAGTTGGATGCACCTTGGTTGGTAATTGTAGTTTGTTCATAAGCGTCATTAAGGCCACATTCGTACAACTTCCTGTATCCATGATTAGCTCACACATCTGCCTCTAATTATACACCTAATATGGAAAATTTGCTCTCTAGAGCTAGGTTCAAGGGGAGCCTTAGTCACATGTAAAGCTCTTCTAGTGACTAATAATTCTCCAACATTTGGGGTGACAAAAGTGGGAACATTCTTTTCTATTTCTTCTTTACTAGATTCTTCCTCAATTGCTTGAATATTTTCTACGTCCCTAATAGTAAGGTACTTCTATTGGGGCAATCGGCTTGGAAGTGAGCATATCCATAACATTTGAAGCATTTGTTAACTTTTAGCTTCTTAGAGAACTCACTAGCAATGCCCTCACTCTTGTCAGGAGCTTTTATTTGTGGAGGTGAGGTTTCAATTTTAGTATGAGTTGAGGGGATTTTGGTAGAGGAGGTATGGAAGGATTTTCTACCCTTAAGCTACCTTTTAACTTTGATAGCGAGATTAGACATATCATCAAAGGATAGTTAGGGTTGGAGGTCTAGTGGCAATATTAGGTGACATACCATTGATGAATCCAACAACTTTAAGCTTGGGTTCTTCATCCAATCCAACCCTTACTTTGAGTTGTTCAAACTCCCTAATATAGTCTTTCACCTTCAGATTCTCTTGGACAAAGGAGGTAATCTTGATGGCTATATGAGGATAGCAAGAATCTCCTGTCCATCCGCTTATTGAGTTTGGACCACGTCTTGATCTTAGACTTAGTTTTCCTTGTTCTATTCCTCTTCAAGTTCTCATTTCATAAGGATGCATACCACTTCATGTTGAAAATAGCTAACTTGGAAGACTTCTCATCATTATACTCTTTAAGTTCAAAGCTCCTCTCCATAGATTGAACCTAGTCTAGGTAGTTTTCCAGATTAAAGCGTCCATCAAACTCTAGTACCTCAATCTTGAGGTCTTTAAGGGATTCCAGGATGCCTTCTCCTCCTAGCTCTTCTATCATCATCATCATAATCTTCATGAGAGGATGAATAGTCTCAATGGGGCTAACATCAAACTTCCAGTTGGACAGGCCATGTCACTTGGTGGGAATGAATACTATAACTTGCTCGAGGTCCCTTATGAGCCGTCTTACTTGCTCTTAAAGTTCAAGGATGGCTTTACCTCTCCTCATCACATGGGCTTGTTTAGGACTAGACTAGAACACCACAGAGTGTGGAGGTTAAGACAGACGATGGGTAATGGATTAAATATACCACTAATCGTGTCACCATAAAAAGTTCGCAGTTGGCATTGGCTAGCTGTCTTTTGCAGTTTTCTATGAAGAATTTTTTTTTGTGGAATTCAATGATATATTTGGGTTGGGGATTGTGTTTGTGGTAGTTTTCAATTTTTTAAGGGACTAAGAAGGGTTGCTTAAGGGGGTAAATGAGAGCAACTTGGCGAAACCAAAGTGAGGGGTTCGATTCAGGGTGAAGGGTGAGGATTTTGACTAAAGAATGGAGATGAAGGGTTTAATTCAACAACCAATCAAAAGAGAATCCTCTATCTCTGATATTGACTTAATAAGGATAATTCTTCAACCCCCAGGATCTTGAGCACCCAAGAGAAACCCCAAAACAGTGAATGCTCTTTTTTGGATTCAATATTAAACAATCAAGTTGATGGTGAGAGTAGAGCCCAAAAATGAGATCCTTAAATAAGATAAATACTTTCCACCCAATCTTTCCCTTAAAGGCTTAGAGCCACCAAAGAGAAATTTAAAGGAAATATTCCCAATCACTACTCAAAATTAGAAATAAAGAATAAGTGATTTTTTTATTAAGAGAAAAGTTAGTATTTTGCCGTCATTTCATCATTAACTTAAATCCATTCTAAGTATACATTGAGGGGAATAGGACTCTCAATTTTCGAAATGAGGGAAATAAGATGATACATTAGTGGGACAAGTGGACCAAGGAGAGTCCTACAAAATACCTTAAGAAATAAATCAAAAAGTCAAAAATATGACAATTGTCATGAGTTATAATTTTCAGGATTTCTTCCTCTTCTAGGAGTTGTGGAGAATTAAACTCAAGCAATTTTGGTGCTGCTACTTGTTGCCTCTTCCTTGGTGGGCGTAGATTCATCCATGTTATGGAAATGCCACGGTTCACAACTGTGTTTTTTCCCCATACTGAGCCAAACTCTAGATTACTCCAAAAATTCAATCTTTACCATTTTTATCTCAAATGGAATCGAATACCAATTGTAAGCACATGAGACGAAAATAGACATGTCAAAAAAATTAGTAAACTAGAACTTGCATCAATCGGGGACCCCTAGGTAGTAACTAGACTTTACCCAAATTTAGCAAAAATGCCAGCAAAAATCTATATTGATGTAATAGAGTTATCTTCACTTTGGGAATTAAAATGTAAACATCTACTAAAATATTTACATATTCCAATAGTAGACAAACATCTTTCTAACCAATCATATATCATCAATTTTTTAGCCTATTTACTAGGTAAACTACTATGCTAAAGTAGGCATATGTGCTGAAATTTGGTGTCAATTGACCTTTGGTTAGATGAGATCGTATTCATATCTTGGAACAGGGCTAAGAGTTCCCGATATGTATCATATTTTCCCTTTAAGATAGCCATGAGTACCTGCATTAAATATAATTAAATATGCTCATGTTATAATGCACTTCAAGGCAGAAATTTTAAATCCCTCAGAAAAGTGTAAACACCTTAAGACTTCATCAACATAATCCTAGTGAATGGAAATACAAGCCTTTCTAAGGTGGTTTTCCATGACACATATAGGGCCCAAGTTTTTCCTTTTATAACCCCTAACAATCTCTTGACAAACCATCACTTTAACAAGCTCTCTTGTTTGAAAGAAAGCCCATAGATTCAAGCTAATAAGTTGAGGAAGTGCCTATTTAAGTCTAACACACAAAACCTTAGACATAAATTTATTAATGATATTACAGCAGGATGTTAGCCTGAAGTCTCCCATAGAGGTAAGATAGTTAATTTTTAGGATTATCACAAGATTTGTAGTGTTCTTCTGGGGTAGTAACTTACCTATTTTGAAAAATTCTATTACAACCTTATTACAAGGTCACACATGGGATGGTTATTACGGATGCTGCATGACCTTCAAGTAATAACTTTATCCTTTACAGCCCATGAAATGAAAATGAAAAAACAAATTGGTTTAGTGGCTACCTGCATGGTATGCTTACCTTCCTTTTGTTAGTTTTGTACTCAACTCCCTAGGTATTAACACTTATGTGATTTTTGATTGAATGTAAAGTAAGATAATCAATCTTATAATTTAATCATGATTACATAATTTAAGGTAATCGTAATTGTATAGAAGTTGTTATTTGCAATACTCTCTATAATCATACAAGATAATGAAAACACAGTAACATACTTATTTACATTACAAGGTTATTTATATTCAACCGAACATGACCCTAATTATTTTTAACTTATTTTTTTCATCCTTTCATCCTTCTATAGTAGGGAAATTTAATTCATGGTATTATTTAAAATAGCACTTTTCAAGCAATGTTTTTCTTGCTTACAAGTGTTATTTTTGTCCAAGCCTTTGGTGAGGTCGGCTTGGTATAGGATAAGGAAGATGTTATGCCTAGATTACCCCTAATTGAGAAAACAAAAGGCTGCAACTATATACTCTTTATCTCTTGCTATCTCACTCTCACTCTTCTCTTTCTTTTTCTATAGTTATAGAACATTATCAAGAGCAAACAAGCCCTAAAACACCTTAAGTCTACCTCAATCTATGAGATTTGAAGATCTCTATTACTTCTACCATTTTGGCACCAGTGACATGGACAACTCAAGGTTCAGTGAAAGAGTGGTGAGAGGTGACAAAAATATGGTCCCAAGGAACCGAAAATCCACTATTTTAGGTCCTTTTTCCGGCGTCCTTCACTACTTCTCCCCACCATCTCTAGCTGAAGACTCCCTCAATGTCAGTAGCATTGTCACAACTCAAGCATATTGGGTGTTTTGAGGGATACACTAACTTATACTAACCAATCTTGACTATGCAGGAATCAAGTGCCAAAGTCAAAATCTCTGACTTTGGTCAGGATGAAATCATTTTTGGTAAAAATGATTTATTCATTGAGATATATTCATATTAATATATTTGAAGAAAATATTTTATTTATATTTGAATGGATTATATCTTATGATACAAAATATCCTTACTCATTATCCAATATCTTATAAAGATTTTATTTGATTCAGTTTCGAAAAGTTGTAATACTCAATCTTGAGTTCATTATAAAGTGTTTCAATTGATTACAATAAGATCTTTAAGGATCAAATCAAGCCATTCTCTTAGCAATCAGGATCCATTAATTATGACAATCTAGTGCCAGATTCAGAAACACCAAGGTTCGAATTAGCGACATTAGATTCTGGATAGAATACATTGAGAATGGACAAGAATAGCTCCAATGGTCAAGAGGCTTTCAAATCTATTAAAGAGAGAGCTGAAGCATATTGCAAGACATAAGAAAAAATTACATCGTGAAAAGAGCTCAAGTCTAAATCATTTTTATATAATTGATCTGTATTTGAATATTTGAAAAGGGAATTGTAACAAGTAAGCTAGGAACTTCTTTGGGTAGATAGGTGTTGAGAAGTCAATACTTAGTGAGTATGTTAGCTAAGATTCCTATGTCAAGTGAGATTGGAATGCTAGACAGATTGTAAAGCCAAAGTCATTGGTGTGTACTTCTTAAATGAATAGGAAATGAAAGTGTTTAAATCCTAAGGGAAGCAGTGCCATAGGCAGTGACTAGCCCTGTTTAGGATGATGCATTGTTAAAATATCATGTATTTTATCCCATTTTATTTCTACACTTTAATTCTATTTATCACTGACATTGGTAACTAACCCTCAAGGTTGTCATCTTGGACATTGGTCGTGCAAATTCAAAGCACATTGAGGGTTTTATAAAATCTTAATTTTTAAGATATGACCCAATTCCTTCCCCTCTAGGGTGATCTAACATTTACTTTTGGGACCTTCAATTGCTATCAGAGCAAGTCTACACACATTAACTTGACCATCTTGTGAAAAATATCATGGCTTCCTTTACAAATGCTGAAATTAATCAAGGACGCTCTTTTACTAGACATCCCTCATTTCGTGGTTCTAAATTTGGTTATTAGAAAAAGCCGATGCAGATTTTCATTAAGGATCATGACTATAAGCTTTAGGAGATTATCTCCAAGAGGACTTTGTGCCTACCATAAAGGAAGGACATAAAGTTGCTCCAAAGGTTCGATCAGCATTCACTCATGAAGAGACTGAGAAAGTGGCCAAAAATTATAGGGCATTGAACATTTTATTTTGTGATTTTGATTCTAGCAAGTTTAATTGTGTGTCTGCTTGCGGTAAAGCCAAAGAAGTTTGAGATACATTGGAGACTCCATATAAAGGGACTAGTCAAGTCCGAGAATCCAAAATCAGCTTATATGTCCATCAATATGAGCTATTCAAGATGCAACCTAGAGAATCCATCAAGGACATGTATATGTGCTTTACTAAAATAATTAACAACCTCAAGTCCTTGGGAAAAACATGCACCAATGAAGAGATGGTGAGAAAAGTGTTATGATCTCTTCCAAGAAGCAAGGGGTAACCCAAAGTCATGGCTATTGAAGAAGCACAAGATATGAAAACCCTCAAGTTAGATGATCTTGTCGAAAAACTTCTAACCCATGAAATTCACTTGCAGGAAAAACATGAAGAGAACGCCCCACAAGAAGGACTTACTCTAAAGTCCAGTGACATTGAGATGTCACTTGAGGAATCAAAAAATGATGAAGATGAATTAGTAGCTATGATAGCCAAAGGATTCAAGAGGATGTTTAAAAAACATCCAGAATTCAAGGGAATTTAGAAGGGATCAACTTCAAAGAGGAATGATCGAAATTTCAAAAGTAAATTTGTCTTAAAAATTAACACTAATAAGAACTTTTGTTATGAATTGTGGGCTTCTAAGTCACATGATAAAGGATTGTCCAAACATCAAAAAGAAAAAAAATAAGAGAACCAGATTTAAGTCCAAGAAGGTAAGCAAAAGAGCTATTGTTGCAACATGAAGTGATAGTGATAGCTCTGAAAGCGAAAGTGAAGATAAAGATATGACGAACCTCTATTTCACGGCCATCGATAACCATGGAGAAAGTGATGAATATGAAGAGGTAATATTGGAATATCTCCTTATTTTTAGAAGAGTATCTTGCTAGACGTTTATTAAAGTGTGTTCAATATAAGGAAGATCATATTTCTAAAACCAATACCCTAAAAGGAAAACAAGTTCCTGAGAAAGAAAAATGAGAACTTGCAAAGATTTTTGCAGAAATCTACACACCAAGGTTATTGACCTTGAGAATGAGAAACTGTTTTACAAAACAAGTGTAATGATTCTCACAAGTATCTCTTGAAGCTTACAAAAGGGCAAGAGAATTTGAACAAATTATTTGGATCCCAATATATATTCTTTAATAAGGAAGGCCTTAGTTTCAACCCACCACAAAATGAATCCCAAAGTATGGCAGGCTTCAAAAACTGTAACATTGGTCATAATTACCAAAGGGATAGCGTTTATTAAAGAAACCATCGCTGTTTTGGTCATAGGAATCCAAGATATTATGACTCTGATATAGGTCATAAGCAACACAGTAGATTCAATGGTAAAATGATCTCTTACCCTAGAATCATACAAGGATGGGTATTTACTGTCTTTGAAGCAGGCCATTGGTCATCCTCACCTAATTTCTGCCACCAAAGAATGCAAGAAGGTTTGATTTTTGCTCTTATAAGTATGTTTCAAAGTTAAGAATAGTCTCTGGTATTTGGACACTGGGTGTTTAAGACTTATTACTGAAGATGCCTTACTATTTACTAAGTTTCAAAAACAAAAATCAGGTAAAGTGACCTTTGCAGACAATGGCCAAGGTAATATTCTTAGCATTGACAAGATTGGTAAGAACTCTGTAAACTCTATCGACAATATCTATTTAGTTGATGACTTGAAAAAATCTTATTGAGCATTTCACAACTATATGATAAGGGCAGCCATGTATGGTTTGATGAATCCTAATATGCTGTTGAAAATGCCAAATCCAATGACATTGTATTGCATGGCACTAGATTAGATAATGTTTATGTCATAAGCCTTGATCATATCTCTCCTATGTATCTTCATTGTTTGAAAGCATCCATCGATGATACAGGGCTTTGGCATTATAGATTAGTACATGCTATCATAAATATTCTAAATAAGTTAGTCAAGCATGATTTAGTAAGAGGATTACCCCCTTACAAATTTGAGAAATACCGTGTATGTAGTGCATGTGTCAGAGGTAAGCAAGTATATGCTTCCTTCAAACCCTTAAAAAGTGTATCTAGCTCATGGTGCTTGGAATTGTTGCATATGGATCTATGTGTAACAATCCGCATTAAAAGTCTAGAAGGCAGTTCATATATATTTGTTATAGCGGATGAATACTTTAGGCCCATATGGGTGATCTTTTTAGGACAAAATAGAAGCTCTCAAGGTGTTTGTAAAGTTGCATAGGAAATTACAAATCTTAAAGAACTTGCTAGTGGTTGCTATCAGGATTGGCCATGGAAGAAAATTTGACCAAGAAAAGTCCATTGAATGTTGTAACAAGAATGGAATCTCATATAACTTTTTAGCATCAAGGACAGCACATCAAAATGAAGTTATTGAGAGGAAGAATCAGACATTAGAAGACATTGCCAGAACATTGATATGTGAAAATGATCTTCCAAAGTAATTATGAGCTGGCACTGTTAACACTGTAAAATATATACTTAATAGATGCCTCATCAGACCACTCCTCAAAAAGACACCATATGAATTATTCAAAGGCATGAAACAAATATGTTATATTTTAAGGCCTTTGGAATTAAGTTCTTCATCCACATTAATGGTAAGGAAGATTTTGGTAAATTTGATCCAAGGTGTGGTGAAGGTATATTTCTGATTATTCCTCTATTAGTAAGGCATATCATGTTTATAATAAATGTACCAAGGTAATTGAGAAATCCATTCATGTTGTCTTTGATGAAACTAACGATGGTTTTACTAGTTCATCTTCATTTGATGAGTTTCAGCTAAGTAAATATGTAGATGATGAAGACAAAGGAGCCTTGGACAATAGTAATCACCAATGTGTTCCTAGCAATATAGAAGAATGTCCAAATCAGAATGACCAAAGACAACTTGATGACATTGAAGTTGCTCCAGAAACTTCGCAAGATGCTTGTGAAAGACCCCAATCTGATAACATGAACATGATATCATCCTCAAGTGACTAGGGTCACGTTCAAAACCAGTTCAATAAACCAAGGAGGGGATTCAAATGTAAATTTTCCCATCCCTTCGATAATTGCTCACTGACCTCAACACAAGTATAAGTACTCGTCCATCATTGAGAAATTTCTATGTAATCTTTTCATTTGTTTCCCATATAGAACCAAAGTACTAAACTAAGGCATTAGGTGACCCAAATTGGACATTGTCAATATAAGGCGAACTTAATTAGTTTGAGGGAAACAAAGTTTGGTTCCTTACACTTAGACCAGGCGACCATCCAGTGATTAGGACAAAGTGGGTGTTTAGGAATAAGTTAGATGAATATGGGTAGTGTAAGAAATAAAGCCAGATTGGGTGCAAAAGGGTATAACCAAGAGGAAGGCATAGATTGATGAGACCTTTGCACCTGTGTCCAGATTAGAAATCATCCACATATCACTTGCGTTTGCTTCGGGCATCAGGTTATTTCAGATGGATGTTGAATATGCTTTCTTAAATGACTTTCTAAATGAAGAAGTCTATGTTGAGCAACCCTCAGTTTTGAAAATCTAAAATTTCCAAATCACGTTATCAAGCTTCATGAGCCATTTATGGCTTAAAACAAGCCCCAAGAGCTTGGTATGAAAGACTTAGCAAATTTCTCTTAAAAAATGATTCTACATGAGGAAAGATTGACAAAATCCTTTTTATTAAAACAAAGGGGGAAGACTTTCACATCATTCAAGTGTGTGTAGATGACATCATATTTGGTGCTATTAACAATGTTCTATGTTAAGAGTTTTCCAATTTGATGAGAAAGAGTTTGAGGGTATGGCGGGAGAACTTTACTTCTTCCTAGGGCTTCAAATCAAGTAACGCCATGATGGCATATTTTGTCAACCAAGGTAAGTATGTGAAAGAACTCTTGAAGAAATACAAGTTTGATGATGTCAAGCATGCCAGTCCTCCAATGGCATTGAATACAAAGTTGGACATTGATCCAAATGATAAGGTATTATCAAAAAGGATCTACAGCAGAATGATTGGCTCACTATTTTATCTACTAGCAAGTGGACTAAATGTTATGTTTAGTGTATGCATTTGTGCCAGGTTCTAAAGTGCTCTTAAAGAGTCACATCTAACTATTGTCAAAAGGATTTTTAGATATCTTGCTGGAACCAAGCACATTGGTTTATGGCATCCTACAGATGGAGATTCTGATCTCATTGGATATTTAGATGCATATTATATAGGCTACAAGGTCGATCAAAAAAGCAACTCTTAATGCTATTAATTCCTTGGACATTTCTTGGTCTCATAGCACTCATAGAAACAAAGCTCAGTAGCTTTATCAACTGTTGAAGACGAATATAAGGCAGCAGGGCCATGTTGTGATCAAATACTCTGGATCATGCAATAACTACGAGACATTGGTTTTGATTTCCAAAAGGTTCCTATTTAATGCGACAATATGAGTATATAAACATCACAAAAGATTCAGTTCAGCGCTCAGGAATCAAACACATTGAAGTCAGGAATCACTTCAAATGAGATCATGTTGGGAAAGGTAGTATCATTGTTAAGTTTGTTCCTTCACATTTTAGAATTAGCTGATATTTTCATCAAACTACTCAGTGAAGATCAGTTCAATTTTATTCAAAGTGAACTTGGCAGGTCAAAAATGGATGCATAAATTGAAGGGGAGAATCTGTCAAAGTTCAATTTGACAAAGTGTTGCACCACCAAAAAAAAAAAAAAAAACAATGACATTAGACCACACATTTGTGATAACATCTCAGAGTCTAGATTGAATCCGTGTTCTTGGGCTTTGAATTTATGTCACACATATCAATTATGGAAAGTAGCTGATGGTTGATCATTTAAATCGTTTAAATGCCTCAACAACTGCCATATTTTAGAAACCGGGGCTTTTCAAAATAAAATTTTTGGCATCTTGCTAACCTTTCATGAGAGGATTCTCTCTCATGTTTATGGAAGGAAATGATGCCTTTTCACAAAATCTACCATTGATCTTATCTATTAATATCCTACACCTGCCAAAAACTAACACCTCTCACTCCCTTTGTCTCTCTCCTCAACTCTATAAAAAGGGCGTGCCTTGGCAGTAACTGTTTATCACTCAACCACACTCCTCTCTCACTCTCTCTCCTTTAAACTCCTAAACCCTTATCTGTCTCCTATCAAAAACCATGATAACCCTTCAACCTTGTCTTCCAAACATAAAGGAAGCGCCCTCTCTAAATCATTTGCCAATCCTTCTAAGCGTACCCGTAGGGCCACCAAACTCAGACTGCCAAAGTCTGGGGATATCAGCGCTGTCTCGGACTCTGAGACAGAATTGCCTACAAACTCTAGTAACTCCTTCTCTAAACTAGAATCTCTAGAAGATCTAAGGCTCCCTGATCCTCCCCCTAAATGGTTCACTGGCATAGGGGTAAAATGATTCAACCATGTAGTCGAAAGGGAATTGATATTTTGTGAATTCGTTGATTTCAAATTGTCAAGGCATGCAAAATTCTCCTTTGTTGAAAAATTAGAGGAATTGGGTTGTATGGGTCTTTTTGAAGTGAGTCATAAAGTTTATCGTAGATTGGTTAGATTGTTTTATGCCAACTTTGAGAAGGTAGAACCCAAGGGTAGGGACAAAACGTACGATACCACTAAAGTCCAAGACGCTGTCATCACACTCACTAATGCCATCACACTCACTAATACCTATTTTTGAGAGGATTTTTAATTTGAATCCTGATCGTTCAAACTTCCCTCCATCAATATCAGTCTCTAAAGCCCGAAACTCTTCCTTCACAAATATTCTTGTCCCTCTAAGATTAAAAAATAAAACCAATACTACACAACCTTGTACTCCGGCATAGGGATCATCTACTATATATTGGTTAGGGCCATGTAACCTCGAGGATCCCCAAAGTAGACAACCAATGATGTCCTCCTTGAAACCCTTGACTACATTATGGAGGGGTATTCAGTGGCTTTTACTGAGCACATCCTTGAATACATGACCAAGGTCTATAACCTATCAAGGAATTATCCGTTGTCGTACTCAAATCTCATCACTCACATATTCAAGGCCTTCCAAATTTTCCTTAAAGGTGAAGAGTGCCTTGACTTTTAGATCCCAACAATTGATTAATCCAGTCAAAAGCTTAAAGTTTAAACCTCTCCCCTCTAGACATTGGAAACATGAGGAGGAGATTCTACTGATGACATTGAGAAAACCCCACCTCAACCCTACCTTGAGGTGATCCCTTCTCCATGCAGAAAAGGTTTTAAAGAAGATCTCAGGGATATAAAGGGGAAGATCACCAATCTGAAGGCTGGACAGGGTGAGATCAAACGTCCGTTAACAGATCTCAAAGGGGTATGCGAGAATCTAAAAGGGCATGCTACCGAGCTCAAAAGTATTATCTCACATTTAAAGGTGCAGGAAGGAACCTTGAAGGTGATAAATGACGAGTTTGGGGAAAATATAGTGAGGTTAGAGACGACATTGAGGACCACCTAGGTTGAGGTGAGTCAGGAGAAGGACATTAGGAAAGAGACTGATGTGCTTGAGGCCGCAAAAGAACCCAAGTGAACTGCTCTAGCCCCTAGCCAAGCTTGATATTCTCTCTTTCTTATGTCAAAAACAATATTTTCTTTCTCTATTTTCTGACTAATTTGGATATTTTCAAATAATGTTTTGTCCAATATTTTCTGTCATGCCGCCCCTTTTGACGAAAGTCAAAAATGGGGGAGAAAAAGTCTGGACCCAAGGATATTAACTATGAATGATCAAAGCCCACCTGAAAGGCTTTGAAAAGCTTCTAGCGTTCATAGTTAGGAGGCTAGATGTGCCCTTTTGTCCTTGCTATGATCGACTATGCTATATTTTACTATATTGTGCTATATATGATTGCTTGATATGCTCATATGACTAGTATGGTTATATGATCTTCACATTGAAGTCATTGATCAAAAAGGGGGAGATTGAAAATTCACTCAATGTCAATCGCAATGTCACAACTCAAGGACATCAGGTGTTTTGAGTGAAAGATAAAAGCTTAAATTGAATGCATTGAGTAACACTAACCAATCTTGACTATATAAAAATCGAGTATCAAAGTCAGAATCTCTGATTTTGGTCATGAAAGAATCATTTTCCGTAAAAACAATTTGTATGATATATTGGTTTATTCTTCGAGATATAGTGACATTAATATATTTGAAAATAATCCTTTATGTATGTCTGAATGGATTATATCTTATGATGCAATATTTCCTTACTCATTAGCCGAGATCTTGTAAAGATTTTATTTGATTTAGCTTTGAAAAGTTGTAATACATCAATCTTGAGTTCATTTGTAAAGTATTTCGATTGATTTTGACAAGATGTTTGGGATCAAATCAATCATTCTCTGAATAATCAAAATCCATTAATTACAACAATCAAGCACCAAAATAAATGAGTCTTTAGTTTAAGAGACGGACAGGGGGATATTGAGGCTGATTGATTACTTTCCTAACTAATATTAGGATTTTGTGAGTCATTATTTTTTCTTTTTCAAATTGAAAATCCAAGCCCAAAACATACTACAAAAGGGAAGGTAATGAGCTTCGGAGAGAACAAATGACAGAGGTGTAGTGTGTGTCTTTACAAGGAATAAATCAGTATACAACAAGCTGACTATAGCCAGCCTGAATTGATAGAACCCACCTTCCCATGGAAATACACTACAGAGATTCCTCCTAATATATAAAATCTTCGCAACTTTGTTGATAATCCCCTTCCCAAAAAAAAAACAGAAATGGCAAAAGCATCACAATAGTCAACATCCAGCTTCGAAATGTTATGGCAGGACTGGGGGGGAGGTGGGGAACCCTCCATTCAAGAGGTGACAAGAAGAGGAATAGAAGTGGTTAGCGGGAAGAGAGAGAGAGAGAGAGAGAGAGAGAGAGAGAGTAGCTAGGTCCTTGGTGGTTATCCCGCAGGCAGGTCGCAGTGGAAGCTCGGTGCTCAACTAATAAGGCATAGAGGAGCAGTGGCTACCGGTCACGGAGAGGGGTGGAAAGTTTGAAAGAGGCTGATAAAAGAGTTTACCTGTTGGAAACCTGCTTTATAAGGTCCATTCTTGTCGCTGGAAAATATATGTGGAAAAATTGGTGAAATTGATTGAAGTTGATTGAAGTGAGTATTTTCTTTTTTGTTGAAGTGGGTTGAATTTTTTTTATGTGATGAGTAGAAGTTAGTTAAAATAGTGAAAAATGGGATGACGTTGGTTGAAGTGAGTTGAAGTTGGTTAAAAAGGGTATTTTTTTATCGAATGTGATAAAGTGAGTTGAGGATGGTCAAAGTTGATGAATTAGAATTAACCAACGAAATGAACAGGGCCTAAGTGACACTTAGTACGTGGCTGAGATTTATCTTATTTACGTGAACAACTTAAATTTGTCTGTTACTGTAGTTAAAATTTTTTAACTACAGTAGAAGTTTTCTAGTAATAATAAGAATGCGAGTTTTTAACGAGACGGATGTTCTATCTATTTTTAAGAAATATTTTTGTAGAAGTGAATAAATGTCCTATGGAGCCAATCAATACTTAACCAGAAAAATTCTAAATAAAATAGAAGTAATTTTTGCACGCATCTATGGTAATGCTATAAATTTTGACTAAAAAAATGTTGCAAACTTTTTTTCATCATTAATGTTGCACACTTTTTAATTTAGAGAAGTATTTAACCAAAATTTTACTGTAAATCATGTCCTCAGCAAAAATGTTTAGAAAATTATTTTTAATAATTTAGAGTCAAATTATGCTTGATCAAAAATACTGATATTACTCAACTAGTCAATTATTCTTTAAGTGAAGTAGATTTGTGCCGACGGATGTAAGGTCTAGAATATACCATCCTATTTTTAGCTTTATTTTCTTATCTTAAAGATTTTTCAATGAAGAAATTCTTTTTATTTTTCCTCATTGTAAATATAAAATTTTAACTTTTTTAGTTTTTTCTAATTTTAAGTAAAATATATGAAATGTTTCCTCTATTATTTTTTTATTAATATTAAGGTGAACCCTATATTCCAATTCTGGATAGCTTACTTTTGTGGGTATTTTAGACTTATCTCCCTTCATGTTTCCAACAATAATTTTTTCAACCTCAAACTTTTTGGATTAATTTTTAACTATCTCGAGATCTTATGCTTTTGATTTTTAACTAGCTTTTTAATTTTTTGTTTTCGTACGTCTAGCCCAAAGCTTTTGAAAATTAGAGAAAGACCCCAAATTCGGGTAAAATATACAATAAAACTAATTTTAGGGTTCTTTAAGAAAATATATATGCTTGTTTTGAATGTTGAGACTTCTTATAATGACTTAACTGGTACTAATTATCATAATCTACTGCTTATATCATAAATATTATATTTTCTGTGGTTAGAAACCTACCATGCTTGGCAAAAATAATTAAAGCTTAATTAGAAAATTCTGATCATTACCTGTTAGTCGGCATTGGACCCTAACGTTCATCTAATCTCTAGTTTATAGAGATTGCTAATTTTAGAGTACTCAAAATTTAATACAAAAAGGTCAAAGTTGAAAAAAAATTAATGCTGAAAATGGAGAGGTGTTAAGAGTAAATTTCACATAAATACTGATAGATTGGCAGCTATTAGCGCAGGTAAAAATTTGGGTTCGGCTCGAATTCGGGTCGAACAAATCAAATAATGTCAAAATTCAGCCAAGAAACTGCCGTCCAATATCCAATTTTTTCTAGGTCGGACAATTTAGACAAGGTTAAATTCGGATCATAATCTCATTCAAACAATAGAGGTATAAAAAGTGTTCTATCTAGATTCAAGATTCAGACGAATAAATTTATAATAGTACCTAGTTTTTTTCGAGACGGGCAAATTCAGATACTCGAATTAGATAATTTTTTACTAACGCTGGCAGCGTTCAAGGATTAGTTGTAATGGCACGATGTTTCAGAGTTAAAACCCCATTGCAATTATTGTCATGGCTAAATAAGGAGCTCATGTTGAATTGCAAGTTAGATGCAAACTTGGGGGGGATCTTCAATTAAACACAACCATTGTGTTTACCTTCTCTCCAAGAATGAGGTCAGCCACCTTCATTTGTTAGTACACACTTAGCTTCAAGAGGGCTTCATCTAATCAACTTCAATAAATCCAAAATTAATTCTTTTATGTCTAAGAGGATACTTCAAGGAGTTCATCGAAATCAATGCATTTAAAACCTCAAAAGGAGGGTTACCTAAAATTGTTGCACTTGCCATTCCATAAAAAATCAACTGATTGGAGGGATTTTCCTTGTTTAAGTGAATTCATCTATCACTAAAATAATCAAAGATCAATTGTCTTTTTCACATCTTCAATTTTGATATTTCATAGAGAATTTTTCTGAATTCTGGAAGCTTTAAACCAAAAACATTAAATCCGACCGTATTTATATTTACCTCAATTATGTCACTGATCATGTTCTGCCAACTTGAGTCCTTGTTCCAAAACATTGGAGGATCCAGGGAGTGGAGATGGGATGAAATCTTACCATTTTGGTAATAACTAGAGATGCCACAGAGGGTGAATTTAGGCAGTGGAGCTAGCTAGAAGGGGAAAACGTGCACCAATAAGGTTGCACACTGATATTATATGATTTGTATTGGGGTTACTTTGGACGTGATCATATGTAACTCATAAGAAACATGGTGAATATTATTGTTTGTCCATGGCAAAGTTGCACATATCTGAACTAATCTTTTCGTATTCAAATTTGACAGTACATATGGGATCCATACTGAACTATTGCTGTCGTATGTCTATTGTCCTCTACATTTTAAGATTTTCCAACCTTTCTTAAAGAAGTAAAGGAGTAGATGGCTGTTGCTTAAGCTGGGAGTAGAACCTCTTGATGAACTCCTCAGCAGCCTCATCAACGTGCTGATCCTGACTACTACTAAACATCATCTCCTCCACCCCACTGACCCCATCGTCATGAAACTCCTCATTGATATCATCTTTATTATTCTGAAGGCTTATTATTCTCTCAAGCACCCTATCCACAGCCTCTATACTGCTCTCAATTTCCCCACCACTAGGCATTGAAATGCTGTTCCTTCTCTTCTTCTGCTGGGTGGCCGTGGTGGTGGTGGTGGTGAAGTAGTGGTGATAGAAGGGGGTGTTGCTGCAACTGAACTCGTACTCCCTGGAGGCACCACCATGCATGGTGGAGCTGTGGTGGTGCATGAGGTTGCGGAGGCCTCTTCCGGCAATCTTATTCTTTCCTTTCTTCATCATGAGGCTCAGGTCTAAGAGTATCTTCTTCATGGATATGCCTTTTCTTATTAGCATGAATGCTATTCTTATTATTTGCCATACTTTGCTTGCAACTCCTCCCGGTGTTTTCATTTTTTTTTTCTTAATTAGTTGATGTAATTTATGGTAGTGGCTTTTTGATTTGAAGTTCGAGTGGGAAAGAGATTGACAATTGAAAAGAGGTTTTCGGATGAGAAGTGGGGTGGGAGAGGGAGGGGATATATATAGGATGTGCTATGATTAAAGATCGATAAATTAAAGGTAGATAAGAGTGGACCAAATAAAGATGAAATTATTGTATGTTGTTGCCGTTAGATACATAAATTCTTTTTGCTTTTTCTTTTGTTAATGAGACTTCACATATTTATTGAAGTGCTCATTGTTTTAATTAGACTGTGTTTGAATTGTTCCTTTTTTTCCCCGTTCAATAAGTTTCAGAGATTAGCAATCTAGCATTATAGCATTATACAATTACTTGTATATATATATATCTTATGAAAATAAGGTCACAAACTTAATTAATTTGATATAGTATACCAAAGCTAGCTAAAAAAAGAATTTTTTTCTCTCTTGAATCGATAATTAAATGTCTATCTTTTTATGCGATAAATACATGAAGCATAACTCAAGTGAGACAATGCAATCTTTTATAAAAGAGTCACTAGTACCATAAGGAGAACGTAGAGACATGGTAGCAATTTGTTCTCATATAGAAGTACATGTTATGTTAACTATTTTCTTTGATAATCTAAAAAGAGTGATCCTATAAAAGTTTCTCTATGAACATTAAAACATTAATTTTAGCCTTATTCGAACTAAATAAATATATTAAGTAAATTGTATAATAGAAATTAAAATTTTTGATAACTATTATGGATTTTTGGGTTGAAGAATACGTTTGCTAGTAATGAATTAACAAAGATACGCTAATAAAATAAAACATATTGACAAAAAGAATTACATGTGTAATTCATAATTAAGAAAATTGCAGAAAATATAATGTTTTTACATATCAAAGTGTCTCGCAAATAATTAGAAGCTTTAATACTCCTCCGCAAGACTTTTTCCTTCATCTCATATGCAAAAGTAGCTAATTTTTCAATTAATTAAATTTTTTTAATTAATATGCTGAATTTTGATGGCCTTTTCACGCATTGTATATATTGTCCCCACATAGTTTATATAATTTATCGAAGTATGCCTACAAATATACTTCATGCTTAAGCATTTTACCAATTAAAGAGCACTAAAGTTAGTATTCTTTTCGTATAGGAGTAGGCAAGTGGATAGAGGGATAGCCATTTGAAGAAATCATGATATGAAGGGTTCAATGATTTTGGGGGGCTTTTTCTTTACGCATGGATAGACATTTTGTGGACAAGCAAGTAAGAAAATCCCTCAATCATTCATTTCTACACAAAATTTTATCCACTTATCGTGTTTAGAGAAAGATGGGTTCTCTTTTTTTCTTTTCTTTTTTTTTTTGAATGATATTTTTGCTTTAAGCGTCCTGTCAACTTTTAATAGAAATAAAGCCATCAATAAACATATGAGAATTAGCCGTTGGAAAATAATTTGACCACTTGAACCTCGAAATGAAATGAGTGGGGCTTTATTTTATTTTTCGCTATTATTTGTTTGGGAGTGCTGTCCTGGTCACTTTTAAAAGTGAGTGCCATAGTAAAAGCACAATGCAACAAAAATTATTAAATTCCCCAACAAACAAAAAATAGAACTTAAACAAAATCAATTTCTCTCATATGGTATATGTTACATTTTATAATAATTAGGTCTGTAACACAACTGAGATTTTAACACAAAATCAATCGGAATGGCTAGAGCAACTCAATAGTTTATAAGCATGCTCAAAGCTTTCTATTTATCAATATGGGACAACAACCATTTTATATTCTTCAGACGCCCACTTGTGTGTAGGCTACCGACAAGGCCCAACATGTGACATGATCCCTATGGAAAACAGTGGCAAACCAAGATCAAGCACATCTTAACTCTAATACCATGTTAAATTTTATGTAAACTAGGCTTTAAACAAGCGAATCATGCATATAAACTCAAATTGGGTTTCAATCCAAAATCAATTAATTATGGGTGGAGTAACTCAATAACTTATAGACATGTTTAAGATCTTTTATTTTATCAATGTGAGACAACACACATTTGCATATTCTTTACAGTATAATTATACAAATCATGCAGTAAATGAGAAGCGAATCAATTTAAATCATACGATGAAAGTCAATTATTTATGTCGAAAGAATTTGATCTTGTTTAATTAAAATCGGAATATGCACACATATATATGTATATATATGTATATGCATACATACATACATACATACATATATATATATATATATATATATATATATATATATATATATATATATATATATATATATATGAAAATTAGTCAATATTAAAGAAATAAAACTTCAGGATAGTATATATCCTAGTACTCAAAAGCTGGATTTTTATAAGCCAGCATCTATCCTTTGTATCTGCTGAAAATTTGATTTTGTCCCCAAATTTTGTATGGTCAATGATTTTAAATCCTACATTAAAAAAACCTATAATTTACCACCCTTAATTTTGGATTTCAATTTGTTTCATTTTATTTCTTTCTCGTTGCTTTCAATGAGTTGTTATTTTCACCCATAAAAGTTTCCATTAACATTATTCCCTGTTATATCTTCCTGTCACATCCAATATCCCCTCTCTTTAGAAAAATAAAATAAAAAGCGGAGTCAAATATCAAACTTTGACTTCTATTATCAGCTTCTTAATGAGCGTTGCCAGAAGATACCTATCAGTAGTATCCATGAGACCCTTTATTCAAAAGATCCTTGGTTCCAATTTCATCAATTTAGTTGGTAACTTCAAATATTAGAGGACCTTGAAACGAAGACGGGATTCTTTTTTTCCTTTTTTGGTGGGGAAGGGGATGTTGGGGAAGATACGTGCATGGAGGCAAGGATTTTGAAGAGTAAGTTCATTTTCTGTTGGAGTATGAAAGTAGGCATTATCTGACATTGATAAAATTCAAAAAATATGATAGTAAGTGTTATCCCACATTGATTAAATCAAAGGGTTTGAGTATGTATATAAGTTAATGAATTAGTCCACCCATTACCAATTGATTTTGGGATGAAACCTCATTTGAGCTTATATGCATGACTCTTTGTTTAAAGCCCGGTTGATATTAATTTAAAGAATATGATAGTAGGTGTTGTCCCACATTGATGAAATCAAAGGGCTTGAGCATATATATAAGCTAGTACGTTACTCCACCTATTACCAATTGGTTTTGGGATGGAACCTCATTTGAGTTCATATGTATGACTCTTTATTTAAAGCCCGATTGATATTAAAAATTTAACATTTTCAAAAAGAGCTTTCAATGACTCAGGACAAAAGATTTGCAAATAGAAAGGCTTATTTAATTTCCAGAACTCTGCATTTGTTTACAAAAGATTTGGACTCATGATCAGGACAATAGATTTTATCTTAAGTCATTTAAGAAAGGGTACAATATGCATAAAATGAATGAAAATGGTTTGTTTCGATAGTGCAAGTTTGCATGTACTTGTGAATACAAAACCACCAAATTATACGTATTATTCTTTTCTGGTGATAAGATCGGTGCACTAGAATGTGTTGTCATTATCCATTCACATAGTAAAAGAATTACTTCATCTAATAATCAATAATTAGTAATCAATAACTAACTACAACCACATTTGGTGATTTTTAGACGCTTAACACATTATTAAGATCGAAAGACAGTTATCTTAACTTAATTGACCTATATGCTATGGTCCATTATCATGTATTCTCTCTATCCATTAACATAGTAGACAAATCACCCAACCCAGTAATGAATAACTAATTATAGCTATTTTCAGACATTTAACACATTGATAAGATCGAAAGAAAATTATCTTAATTCAAGACCTCTGTATTATGGTCAAATATCATTTTAAAATATTATATTATTATTGGTTATATCATATTACATGATTGCTCCATTATGGTATCTTGCTGCCATCCATTGGCTCAGTAGATGAGTTACTTAACCTAGCAAGCAATAAGTAGTAATCAAAAATCAATTGTAGCTACTAACATTTGGTGATTTTTACACATTTAACATGTGATTTAGATCGAAGGAAAATTATGTTAACTCAAGACCTCTATATCATGGTCACACATCATTTCACAATTTTTTTTTTCAAAAAAATGTCTGCTAATTAGATTAAAGGTCGTTGAGTTAAAGATTATTTCGCAAACTTTATTGGTTAAATGTGTTGAAACTAATCATGTCCCAAAAAAAAAAAAAAAAATTTGTGTTGGAACAAATAAGACATCCAAAAAGAAGAAAACCATGCCAAAATGCCTTATATGATAGGTTGAACACAGCTATCAAGAATATGTAAAAGCTAAGCTTTAACTAAACAAACATCTCTTAAAAGATATCCACAACGGTTAGCATCAGTATTTGACTCACCTTGATCATCACTTCAGCCAAATATATTCTAATTTACCACCCAGAAAAAGTCAGTTAATTTAATTTTTCTTGCGAAAAACGCTTTATTACCCTTTTTTTCCCCAACTTACAGTGATTTCTATCAATGTTTATTGTCGAACATCAACCACAGAAGTTAAATCGGACAATTATTAAGTCACCGGTTAATTTCGCAATGTGAGTACTAATTACCATTGCAAGGTTTAGATAACCACTCCAAGTATTACTATCAGTCCCCCCCTTCCCTTTCAGAATTAATTCACCTGTAATCTACAAGACAAAAGAGGATTTTTTTTAATAAAAAAAGGCATAAAATTTTCATGATTCAAAATAACTAGATATCTGTAATTTGTATTGAACTGAGCATAAAACCTCCGAATAACTCCTGAGCAGCCTCACCAACTCGAATTTCTCTCTCGTCATCATCATTCGAAATTGGGTACGAAGAGTCCGTCACTCTCAGCTACCTCACCGCAGGACTCCCCCCAAACCGAAACCCAAACAAAACCCAAAACATATATCATACTATCAAGAGTATGCACTCCCATGTAACACATAAGTACTTATATAATAAAAGTAAAATATATGACAAAAACATTCCCAGAAAATATATAAAAGTTAGTTGTAGGAGCATGTGCTCCCCAAGTGTACATAATAATTTGCTGACAGAACCACTGAGTACAAATATATGTGTGGGGGACTCTCAACATCGTCGTTTCGTCCCACCATCATTGATTCCAATACGCTTTCCACTGTGCGTTCCACGCTCCTCCTCCACATAGGTTGGCGCATAGGACTTACATTGTGGGGGCCGCATTTGGCCTTCTTGACCCTGAACAGTGGATAGTTGGGTTGGATAAGGGTGTTGGTGCGACTGAACTCGTACACGCCTCCGTCATGGTGGTGATGATGGTGGTGGTGTTGCAGGGTGAGTTTTCCGTCAGCAAGGGATTTTTCGGCGAATTTGGGGGCTTTCATGATTGTAGGAAAAAAAGGACATATTTTTAGATGCTGAAGCGAATGGTCTAGTTGCTCAGGAATGGCCACAAATTGATACAAGAAGTGGCTACTAGAGTTACCGTCGATGTGTCACGTCCTAAATTCAAACCTCGAGTGGTGGTGAGGCAGCAGTGAGACAAAGGGAGAGGCATGAGGCGTTTACTTCAGGGTTAATGTAACTATTAATTAATTATGTCCCACAAACCCAATGACATAGGTCTAGAGTCCTAATAGACGCCAACCACTTAGATGGTGTAAGTCGCCTCTAAATCCTAATAAATTAGGGCCAGCCAACAACTCCCACTCAGTCATGTAAGCCAATAGTCATATGTCTCTCCACGAATCACAAGTCTTTATGCTTCATACTAGGAATAGGACGTGTGACTAGAAAGTAACCAATAGTATTATATTAAGTCACTGTCTAACTATCATAACACTTTCATGCAATACGATACCCTAAATCATCTGAACATCATCAATAACATACGTTCTCCCTTTACGCTAAACGATATATCGTATGAATATACATTCAATATAATTGCCCAAGTTGATATAGTGAAGATGGATATATTTTCCTCAAACACTAATGATAATTCATCCTAGCTTAACTTTTTTTCTAACGTACTCTCATTAAACCGTATACATCTTGGCCCTTGAGAAACACATTGAGGTAACACCATCAAACTTCGACTTCATATCATAGCTTTAAATCGAAGAGTTGTGTTCATAGGGTCACACGGTGACAATAGATAGGGAAGCCAATTGTCACTCCTGGTATAGGTCATCTTATAAGCACACACAGTTTGAAATGTTTATCATGGCATAATTCCCACTCAGCTAGGCATGTCATTCTATATGTCATACGAATTGTCTGTCTAGATTTTACCTAATAATTTAGCCTGAGCTATTAGATCAATACATTAAATATTAATCTTGACACTCAAGATTCAGCATTTAAGGTTTTAATATGAAATCCTGTATTTTATACTCCACTCCCTTAAGTCTCATCTTGGACTTCCTAAGGCGGCTATATTTTTTCATTCATACACTACCAGTATGATGAATCACTATTGCACGCCTAATGAAAATATGATTTAGTCTCATCATGTCCGCTGCTTAAGTGTCAGTGCGATTGTCTGTGTGACTAGACCAATCAAAAACCCATGAAATTTCAATATGCATATCATGTGATCGTAAGTCATGAACATTTATTTAAAAAAACATCATTCTTTATTACATAAATGCTCATCAACAAAAGAACATTCCATCACATAACAAGATACATCCAAGCACTAGACCTTAAGAACTCCTAGACTCAACATATGAGCTTTGAACACATCACTAGGAATATGTTAAGGGGACAACAAACATATTGTTAATGTATATATACTTAATGGCAATGCCCTCTGTCTTTATGATAACAACCAACATGCCCTGCCTCCATAGTCGACAATGTTGTGCAGTTTTATTTCTTACTGTACTATGATATGACTACTCAGGGTTAAAACATATCCTAGAACTGATCTAGACTCGTTCAGGTCAATATCTCAATCAGCATACTAGTGACCCTTCAACCTTAGGTCCTCAACTAGACAGCGAAGGACTAGGTTGGTAGTACGACAAAGGTAGTGCATGGCTACTTTGGATGGCTTGTCACTGAGCATCTTCTGGGTTGATTTGGTAGTGATTGACCAAATTAACCGCAATGTAAATGTTAGGTCCTGTACACAACATGGCATACTTTAAGCTTCCTAAGATACTAGTGTAGGAAACATTGCTCATTGTTTCTTTTTATTATCTATTTTAGGGCATTAATTAAGATTTAATGTCAGACCCTTCTCAACTGACGTGTTGGTGGGCTTGGAATTACGTATCTGAAAATGGTCGAAGTTCTTTTCGATGTATGCTTCCTAGCATAAACCCAGGAGTTTATTGGAACATTTCTGACTATTTCCATGCCTAGAAAATACCTAGATTTGTTCATTTTTTTCATCTCAAAGATAGAGGATAGCCACTTACTAGTTGGTTCGATCATCGCAAAGTTGTTCGTAGCGAAAAGTACGTCATCAACATACACAGTAAGAAACATAGTCTCTCTTATTGTTCTCTTGACATACACACAATGGTCCTCTAAAACCATGGATAAACCAAACGAAGTAATGACTTCAAGGAATCTAAAGTACCAAGATTTGGAGCATTGTTTAAGACTATATGTAGACCTTTTAAAAGGACACACCTTATCCTGTTAACCCTTTAATACAAAGGCAATGAATTGATCTATAAAGATCTTTCTCAAGGTTACTATTAAGGAAAGCAATCTTTACGTCCATTTGAAACAACTCTAAGTCCAAATAGACAACTAAGGCTAGGAGTAGGAAAATCTAATCAGAGGAGAAAAAGTTCTTTTCGTAGTCTATGCCCTTAATTTGGCTAAAGTATTTTAGCACTAGACAGGCCTTGGACTTGTCAATTGATCCATCTACCTGATGTTTTATCTTGAAAAATCACTTGTTTCAAATAGACCTATGTCAAGGTGAAAGATCAACGAGTTCTCAAATCTTTTTTATTTCCATTGAGTTTATCACATCCCTTATGGCATCCATCTACTCTATGTGATATGGTGAATTAATTACCTCTTGAAAAGAGGTAAGCTCCTTTACTCAGTGACTTGGTGAGAATTCAAATCCTTCTGTTCACCGAGAGATGGTTGAATATCTTACTATAACACATATAGTTCAACACCCTTTTTAATTTCACTAATACTTAGGAACTCATTTTTTAAAAAAATTGACATTACGGGAATCGATTTCAATCTATGTTTTCATCATGCCACCATTTGGATGTTCCCCATACAGCACATACCTTTTGGAATGTTTGGGAGATCTTATGAACACCATCTTAGTACCTCTTGGACCAAGTTTCCTATATTTGTGGGTTGAGTTATACACATGACCAACTAAACCCCATGGGTGTAAGTGATCCAAAGATGACTTTTTACCAAACTATAACTCATAGTATGTGGTAGATAAAGTCTTCCTTAACACATTGTTAAGGATATAAGCTGTTGCAAGAAGCACATCCCCCCAAAAACTAATTAGGAGGCTGATATGTGCCATCATTGACCTAACCATGTCAAGCAATATTCAGTTCCTACACTCTGCAACACCGTTCTATTGCAGAATTTGCACAATTGTTAGTTATCTTTGTATATATTTTTCCTCACAAAACTATTTGAACATATCAAAGAGATATTCACGATCTCTATACCCATTTTACGTGCCTTTTTCACCCACTTTTTGCTCGTATAATAACTTTATTTTATAGGATTTTACCTTATTTTATTTATGTTTTGTAGGAAATAACTCCAAATCAAGCAAACGTCGCAAAAAGGGACGAAGACGGGACAACACAGTGAAAACAGGCACCGGGCAAAACCGGGGAGACGGCCCACTGTGCCAGCAATGTGGCACGGTGGGGCCGTGCCACATGGCACGGTCGTGCCATCCTCCCAGTTTTGCCCGGTCTCGGTTTATTTGAGGCTTCATTCGGGCGTCTGTTTGGGGGGGTCGTCGAGAGGTCGCACGGGAGCTTGCTTGGGCGTCTCTCTGGCAATTTCTAGAGTAGTTTAGGTTAGATTTTAATTAAGAAGGGAGATTAGTTTAGGATTGAAGATTGTAACATTGGATTTAACCTTTTGATTTCAAGTTCTTCATCAATTCAAGACTAAGTTTTCTTGTCTTTTATCTCTCTAGTTTTTATGTTCTTGTTAATTATGTTTTGTTGATTTTGATTCTTGTATTGGTTTTGGTTGATTTATATGTTTAATTTCATTGTTAATTTATGTTGTTTACTTGTTTAAATTCGCTTTATTTCATTCCCTTCGTTTTGTTCTTCAAGTTTATGTTCTTGTTGGCTAGTTTAGGTTTTCATGCGTTTTTCATGTTTTGTTGGTAGATTTTGTTGGCTTGGATTGTGATTAGCCCCTTGATGGCTAATTGATCTTGTATTAGGCCTAACCATACCCAATCTATGCCTAGAACTTAGAGTTTTCCTTCACGCCCGCCAAGTGTTCGATGAAATGCCTGAGAGGGTTTTCATCCATATTTTTGGGCAATTGACTTATACTGAGAGGTGAGGTCAATTTGCTATTGTGGGAGAGGGAATAGCCGAGTTTGGGACACGAAAGTAGTATCCGAATCGAGTTAGGTCCGGGGTTGCTAGTTTTGTAGTCTAATTCGACTAACCCCACGAAAGTAGGTGGTTACACGAATTAGACTAGCTCATGACCCTTGAGAGAGGGCTGGGGTGGTCTTTGATGGTGCAACCGACCATCTCTTGTTCATAGTGTGGTTCGGGTAGGTTAGGACTCGTCTTGGTTAGTTGGTTCATCCATTGATAAAATCACAACTCCAAGTCGCTTGTTTCTGTGTTGGTAGCGTAGTTTAATCTTTTCTCTTTCACCCTTTGATCTCGCCTAGATTGAGACGCTCTAGTGAACTCTGGTAGTTGGAAACACAATTCTCTGCGGACGACACCCCAAGTACTCAACGATACACCTTGCACTTGGGGTTTATAAATATTAAAACTTTTTCTGCAACAAAGAAGCACATCCCCCCAAAAACTAATTAGGAGTCTGATATGTGCCATCATTGACCTAACCATGTCAAGCAATATTCAGTTCCTACACTCTGCAGCACCGTTCTATTGCAGAATTTGCACAATTGTTAGTTATCTTTGTATATATTTTTCCTCACAAAACTATTTGAACATATCAAAGAGATATTCACGATCTCTATCGGTCTAAAAAGTTCTAACTTTTCATTCCACTTGAGTCTCTACTTCCGTTACAAAGTGTTTGAACACATCAACTGCCTCATAACGATGAGATACTAGATACACATACTCAATTATGAATAATCATCTATAAGAGCAATGAAGTATATAGTTCCATGACCTGTGTTGCAGTTAAATTACCACAAGTACACGACATAAATATACCTAACAACTGGCGAGTACGGGTCGATCCCCCAAGGAACTTGCTTTGAATTACCAGAATTAATCTGAACACTCAATCTAGGCAAATCAAATTCAAAAGTTCGACTAACAACTAAGGAAATGATAATGACTAAGAAGATAATTGAGAAATCAAAAGATTAAAATGCCTAGGTTGGAATTAACAGCACAATTGCATAAGTGAATCAATCACTAACCCCATCAAACTCGCCCAAGCATTGTATTATAAGTGGATAGATTGACAATTAAATCCATCTCCTCCCTCTCTCAATGGTCGGAGACTAATCCTAAAACCATAGCCATCTATTTTCATAGGACTAAAGTCAAAAGATTACAAGATCTACAATCTCGAATCTCAATTAGAGAATTTCAATTATTTTTATGTCGAAATCCTAATCGTCTATGGGGTCACTTTAGGTAAAGGTTTCATCTTTCAACATTCCCGTAAATCCTAATGGCAATGGATGAATGCTCTTTCAAGCAATTCATCGAACATGTGGTGAGCAAAGTAGAAATCATAAATATAAACATGGGGCAAATAAGGGCTTGGGGCTAAATCATGATTCAACTAACATAATCGGTATTAATTCCAACCCAAGTTGACAGATTAGCCACGAATCATATCAAATACAATCAAATCAATCCCTAGAATAATAACATGATTCACACAAAAGCATAGAAAATAATCATAAGAGAAAAAGAGAATTGAGAAGTAAACTTGAATTAATCATAGTAGAAGTAGTAAAGATAATCTTCAATGGTGATGAATTCAATCAACAAGCAACTCTAAAATCTCCTTACTAAACCCTAAAAATCGCTCTGACAAAGTTCTCTAAAAGAAAAGAAGAAAGATGCCCCAAAAACTGGCCGAAAACTGCTTTAGGATCTCTAAATCTGAGGGGCGCAGAGCCGGGCGTGCACAATTTCTGGGCACAGGATGCACGACCGTGCAACTCTGCAGAAACTTTCTGCCTCGAGTGCACGACCGTGCAAAAGTGTACAGTTAGCCGTGCAACTCTGCAACTCTTAATTCTTGATTCCTTGGTCTTCCTGCCAACTCCTCGAGTCACTTCTTTGTCCAAAACTTCACTTCTCACTCATCTGCCTTCCAATTATGACCAAAATACCTACAAAAGGAAAATTAGTCAAAATAAGACAATTACGAGCAAAGGAGGACAAATTTGATTGCATTCCTAAATAAATCGAGGAGATATATAGAGGAAGATGATGAAATTAAGGGCCTAAAAATAGCAAATTAAAGGTTTATCAACCTGCTTTCACATTCATGGTTCTGTAGATGTCAAAATGGATTGATTCTAAGGGACCTGATACCATCGAAGCTTTATCAAAAGGCTTTATGGTTATCTTGCTTGCTAGACATGGCTTATATCTAGGCAACTCGACCTTAATGAGTCGATCTAAAGAACCCTTTTTAGCTAACTACTCATTCTATCTTAATCCACATGACCAAGTCAAGCATGTCACTCAACAGATTCGGAATTAGAGTCAAAATATGAGACAAACGCTATAGATGTTTTGTTAGAATTTTTATCCAAATTCAAAACAATGAAATCTCCTTTCAAGTTGTTGGTCTAACAAATTGCCATTGTAAAAGATGTCTAAACCATTAGAATGAAAACCAAAAGAAAAACCTAATCTCATAAAAGATACAAAAGATACAAGGGAAACATTAGACGTCTAAGGTGTAGAGGGCATCGTGAAGACGGTACGCATCCCCCCTATGGAGCCTGAGCTGATATACGCCTATGCCAAGGACATCTTGTTTACTACCATTTTTAAGCATGACAATCTATGAACCCACCCGATAAGAATGAAAGTTTATAAAAACAACTTGGTCCTAAACTATGTGCTTGGTTGCTCACGTATCTACAGTCCACTCAGGAAGAGAGTTGGCAACTAATGCATAGGAGCACACATATGATTCAGAAGTAATTGTGAAAGGAGGTGCCTTGGTCGATTTACGACAACCCCGAGCATAGGGTCCCTTCTTTCCATAGTTATAGCAACTCACATGTGCTATATATATTCTTCTGTCCATTGTCCTTGGCCTTTTTCCCTTTTGGCAATCCAACCCTTGGGCTTGGAGCTCTAAGCAAGGAATGAATCTGGTCAAACTTGATTTGAATCTAATCCCATACGTCCTTAGCAGTGGGAAGTGATAAACCTCTATTTTACACACTTTTAGGCATGATTTTTACCTCTCATATTGGCGATTTCTAGTAAAATCCCGAGAGTTTAGGGGTCGATTACTCATGCTTTACCTCAAATCTACCTAAAAGTTGTGTTTTTGTGCTTACAGGAGTATGATTTGAATAAATGAGGAAGACAAGTCAATGCTGTGCCAAATAGGAGTTAAAAAGGAGGATTTCAAGCCAAAAGAGAGTGGCACGGTGGCACCATGCCATGCAGACTGACCATGCCACCCAGAGGCACGACGAAACGCAAGCCAGGGATGTGGCACGGTGTGACCGTGCCACGTTAATTTTTCCCGTATAGTCGCAATTTGGCGTTGTAACGGGGGGAGGATGCTTTTCTCTATTGGGCTCTCTCTCGAAAATAGGCGATTTTAGGGTTCTTATGTTTCATCTTTTGTTGTTATTGAATTGAAGGCTTGAGATCGAATTTGATTTACGCTTTTAGCAGATTGTCACTGTAGATTATATAGAGTATATTCCTTTAACTTTTCTCTCACGTTTTAATTTAAGTTTCATACTTTTTGGCATGTTTGTGTTCTTGATTGAGAGTGTGATTAGAATGATGTTTAGTGGCTAAATTTCTTAATCTTGGATTGGATGTAGCCCCTATGATGTGATTTGGATTGTTGTCCTAGGTTTTTGTGAATTTACGCCCATCTTATAATTGAACTCTCACTTAGCATGTTAGGTGTTCGATGAATTGCCTGAGAGGGTCAAATTCATGTTCGTAATTAGGGTTTAGGAGATTAACGAAAGTTAAGTCCTTTACTTAGAGTGGCTTTGTGAGCGATTGAATCTCTTAACATGAAAATAGTTAGGGTTTCAATTGGGAATTAGGATTACACAATCTGGTGGTCTTGCGACTCTAGTTTCATGAAAATAGATAACTAGAGCAGCCTGACCAGTCTAATGACCTTTGAGAGAAGGCATAGATGCTTTTAATTGGTAATCATTCCATTTCAGTTGTCTTGCGAGCGGATTCACATGACCTAATTTATATTCCAATGGACATCATAGTGTGGTGAACCCCAATCCAGGATCCTCACCATTGCTGATCTAGATTTAATAGAATTAGAATTAGGTAAACCCACTTCACTAGACTTTAGCCTAGATTAAGTGTTAAAGGTCGATTCGGTGGTTGAAACCAAGTTCCTCGTGGATACGACCCGTACTTGCCTTTGCTGGCTATAACTGGCACCGTGCACTTGCGGTATATTTTTAACTCAACAAGTTTTTGGCGCCGTTGCCGGGGAACTTGTTCGTTTTGACATTGGAACCGACTATTATACTTGAGACTAGGCTCTTTCTTTTATTTTTCTTCTCTTGCCACTCTGCTTGTTTTTACCCTTGCTTGAGCCTGCTTACACTTGGTATAGTTTTTGGCTTTGTATGCACAGGCGCAGTTAGGGGAGTCACAACTTGTTTCCCTTGAATCCCGAAATCAAAGCTACTGCTCGCAAGCAAAGCGGCGCACGCAGAAAGAGGCAAGCCGAATCTACCATGGCAGCGCAAGACAACCGAGTTCTGAGGGACTATGCTATGCCTCAGTCGCTGGGTATCACTTCATCTATAGTGAACCCTGCAGTTGAGGTCAACAACTTTGAGTTGCGCCCGACCCTCATTTCCTTGGTGGAGCGCGATCAGTTCGGTGGGCATCCATCTGAGAACCCCAACATGCATCTTCGCAATTTTCTCACGAAGTATGACACGATTAAGCTCAATGGGGTCCCCACTGACCCCGTTAGACTAAGACTCTTCCCGTTCTCTTTGAGGGACAGAACTAGAGACTGGCTCCAAAATGAGGAGCCCAACGCCTTCGCCACCTGGGATGCGCTCTCCAAAGCATTTTTGAGCAAGTACTTCCCTCCAGGGAAGACGGCCAAGTTGAGAGCCGACATCACTTCCTTCGCCCAGCTGCACAGTGAATCCTTATATGAGGCTTGGGAGCGGTTCAAGGACTTACAACGCCAGTGCCCATACCATGGAGTCCCTAACTGGCTCCTTATCCAAACTTTCTATAATGGCCTTGATCAGTCCCTGAAGATGTCTATTGATGCTGCTGCTGGGGGTGTACTAATGGGGAAATCCATTGAAGTGGGCCCTACTGGAAGACATGGATGCTAATAACTACCATTGGCCTAATGAGCAGGCCCCTCAAAGGAAAGGTGGTAGCAGGTATGATGTCAACGCCGTAGACATGCTAGCCAGCAAGGTCGACGCCTTGGCACAACGTTTCGACAGGCTTGGAACTCCTTCAGGGAGCTCAATGGGAGGTCCCTCTGGTGCAATGTTTGAGGTTGGAGCACTTTGTGAGATCTGTGGCATTCAGGGCCACATTGCTACTGAATGCCAAACCACTTTCCCAGGTGCTGAGCATGCCAATGCAATGCAAACTTACAGCCAACGCCCACAAAACAACCCCTACTCAAACACCTACAACCCCGGTTGGAGAAATCATCCAAACTTCTCCTACCGCAACAATAATCCCATGCCACCCAATCCTTCCCAATCACAACCACGACCTCCCAGTTTCCAATATAAAGCCCCATATAACCCATCCCCTCCACCTCCTCAACCCAAGTCGAACTTGGAGAACATCATGGAGCGTTTCATCGCGACACAAACTAAGACTAATGAGGTTCTTAGTGAGTCGATTAATCAACTGAATGCCAAGTTCGACGCTATGGCCTCTCATCAAAGGGCGATGGATGCTCAGATCGCCCAGATAGCCCAGCAGGTTAGCCATCTCTCTAGACCCCAAGGACACCTGCCAAGTCAGCCTGAAACCAACCCCAGAGGTCATGTCAATGCCATCTCAACTGTGAGGGAGGGATTGGAGGAGAGTCCGGTGATGGTTCTTCAAGAGACAGTTTCAGTTCCTGATTCTGTAGGAACCGAAGAGCAGCAGAATGAGAATGGGCTGAACTCTATGGTGCTAATGCATCTCGCACCTCCTCTCCGTCCCTACCAGCCACGAGTACCCTATCCTCAGAGGTTGGCCCGGGCCAAGCTATTCCAGCTTGAGCCCAAATATGCGAGATTCTTGGAAGTGCTGAAACGGGTCTATGCTGATACCCCTTTCTTGGAAGCTCTACGGCAAGAACCTTCTTGCTTGCAGTTTGTGCGAGACTTTCTATCCAAGAAAGGTGACCCCGAGGGAGGATCAGTGATATCCATTGGCCGGGTGGGCAGCTCAATCCTACAGTCACCTGCCAAGCTGCAAGACCCGGGTGATTTTTCCATCCCTTGCTGCATTGGGGATGTACAAATAGAGGGAGCGCTCTGCGACCTGGGGGCCGGCGTGAGTTTAATGCCCCTCTCCCTCTACCGGAAGCTGAGGTCACTGGAACTCACCCCCACCACCATATCCGTTCAGCTAGCTGGTGGCTCCACCAGGAGACCTATAGGCATTTTAGAGGATGTTCCAGTTAAGGTGGGTAAATTCGTCATCCCTTGCGATTTTCTCGTCCTGGACATGGACGAGAGTTCTCATATGCCTATCATACTGGGACGACCTTTTCTGGCTACCGTTGGGGTGAAGATAGACGTAAAGGCCGGCACGATCTCGTTCGAGATACTTGGAAAGAGGGTGGATTTCTGCCTCCCTTCGGCGTCCGTCATCTGTCCCTCTCCTGTTGCGCCCATGCCAGCCATTCCTTCTGCTACTGCCTCGAGGGTCGAGGTTTTTGATGGGGATGGACGCCCCTACGTATGGCCCACAGCGTTTAAGGATCCGCTGCTGATCCCATCTACTTCGAGGGCAATCACTGCCGATACTGGGGAGCTAGTCGAACCCACTCCACCATTCTATACACTCACTTCTGCACCTCCCGCGTCATCACCGTTCACCATTTGGAGGTAAGGGTCAAGCTAAAGACCTAAAACAAGCGCTTTTTGGGAGGCAACCCAAGCTTTATTGCTTTCACCGAAAAAAAAAAAGAGGAAAGGAACACGAAACCAGAGATTTGGCACGGTGTTCCCGTGCCCTCGGGGACGACCGTGCCATAATTCTCTCTTCCACCCCCCAAAAAAAAACCAAAACAAAAAAAACAAAAGGGTAGCACGGGGGCGGCGTGCCTCAGGGCACCCCGTGCCCTCTTTCTTCCCACCAAAAAAAAAAAGGGAAGCAACGGGCCGGACAGCAGTACGGCACGGTCTGCCCGTGCCGTATGGCACGACCGTGCCGCATTAAAAATTGCCGGGACGCCCGATTTCTTCCTCTTCTTCCTCCTTCCTACTTCCCCTTCCATTCGACCTCCCTCCTCTTTCTCTCTCTACTGCGCAGCACTCTCTCTCTCCCTCGATCCGCACTCGCTCTTCCACTTTAACATCTCAAACTCTCTCAATTTCTTGCCAAATTCTTCAACCATTCCACACCCATTCACTTTACCCCACCAATTCCTCCCATTTTCATCTCAAAGTCCTTCCATGCTAAATCTCATTTTCTCTCTCTAAAACCCCAACCTCCATTGTTGAGGTTTAAGGTCGTAGAGAGCGAAATTGACACTACTCCTACCTTTCTCATCTCCTTCTGAGTCCAGATCTGTAATTATTTCAACAATGGGAAGAAAGCGAACCGGGGAGCCTTCCAAGGGTCCATCCCTACCCAAGAAATCGTCAAGAGCAACATCTTCCTCAACTGTGCCTGCTGCTGCTAAAGGTACTAAAGATGCTTTCCCTCTTGTTTTACCAGCTAGTACTAGGGGTTTGCAATTTGTTAGTGACGACCAAAAGTCTCGTTATGAGCTTTTAGTTACTAGGCATGCTAGTGAGCAAAAATTCTTCCATGCTGACTCCTTGCGGGCCCTAGGAATGTTGGATGACATGTTGACTCTGTGTGGTCGATTAGGGTGGACTGATTATATTAACATGCAATACACATCCTATGACTACCTTATGGTCGAGTTTTTGAGTTCGTTAGCTGTTGATTGGGATGGTAGTTGTAATGGTCAGGAAGTCGCCATTTATTTTCGAATGTTAAACATTGATCACCGGATGAGTCTGAGAATGTTTAATGACCTCTTGCGACTCCCGGTGGCCGATGGGGCATATAGGGACGTACCTTCTTTGTGGCGACCTGACCCCGTTTGGTTGAGCATCACCTGCTCCAAACGGAAAGAGTATACTGATAGGTGAGGGCGACCTAGGGTCTTTGACCCTCGACAGGCCAAGGCTACCGACATTTGTAATGTCAACCTTCGGTACCTTCAGCGCCTAACGGTGAACATTGTTTTCGGCCGCAACGACAACCAGAATGGTTGTCGAAAGGCCGAACTGTTTATTATCTGGTGCTCGACACGGGGGCCTTTATAATCCGCCACCCGACGGAGGTAGCCAAACCTAGTAACAGAAATGTCCTTAGCGTCGGCGGTACTATTACCGCCATCGCTATTACCTTAAGCTACAGTTCGAGACTGTTGAACGGCAAATTTACCCATTTTACGTGCCTTTTTCACCCACTTTTTGCTCGTATAATAACTTAATTTTTAGGATTTTACCTTGTTTTATTTATGTTATGTAGGAAATAACTCCAAATCAAGCAAACGTCGCGAAAAGGGACAAAGACGGGACGAAACGAAGAAAACCAGCGGAAACCGACGAAAACCGGCAAAAACCGAACAAACCGGGGAGGGGCGACACCGTGCCACCAGCAATGTGGCACGGCCGTGCCACCTTAGCATGGTCAGGCTGTGCCACATGGCACGACCGTGCCGCCTCCCCAGTTCGTCGGGCTCGCGCGATTCTATTTAAGTTCTGTTCGGGCGTCTGTTTGGGGGGTCGCTCGGGGGTTCTTCCAGGCGATTTTTAGGATAGTTTAGTTTAGGTTTTAGCCAATAAAAACTCCATTGAGAGGATTAGATTAGGATTGTAGTTTGTATTTCGGGATTCAAGCTGGTGGATTTCAAGTTCTTCAATCAATTCAAGCATAAGTTTCCCTCTTCCTTTTCTCTATTTATTTCATTGTTGTTCTTATTTATGTTTTGTTACTTTAATTCTTATTTTTGTTTTGTTTAGTTTATATGTTTAGATTTTGTTGTTAATTCATGTTATTTAGTTGTTTAGATTCGTTTTATTTCATTGTCTTTGTTTTTGTTCTTCAAGTTTATGTTCTTGCTTGTTAGTTTAGATTTTCTTGTGTTTGTGATGTTTTGTTGGTAGATTGTGTTGGCTTGGGTTGTGATTAGCCTCTTGATGGCTAATTAATCTTGAATTTGGCCTAACTATACCCAATCTATGTTTAGAACTTAGAGTTTTCCTTTACGCCCGCCAAGTGTTCGATGAAATGCCTGAGAGGGTTTTCATCCATATTTTGGGCGATTGACTTATGCTGAGAGGTGAGGTCAATTTGCTAGTGTGGGAGAGGGAATGGCCGAGTTCGGGACACGAAAGTAGTATCTGAATCCAGCTAGGTCCGGGGTTGCTAGTTTTGTGGTCTAATTCGACTAACCCCACGAAAGTAGGTGGTTACGCGAGTTAGACTAGCTCATGACCCTTGAGAGAGGGTTTGGGTGGCCTTTGATGGTGGAACCGACCATCTCTAGTTCGTAGTGTGGTTTGGGTAGGTTAGGACTCGTCTTGGTTAATTGGTTCATCCATTGGTAAAATCACAACTCCAAGTCGCTTGTTTCTGTGTTTGTAGCGTAGTTTAGCTCCCCACTCCTTCGCCCTTCGATCCTACCTAACTCGAGACGCTTTAACTAGCCCTGGTAGTTGGAAACACAATTCCCTGCGGACGACACCTCAAGTACTTAACGATACACCTTGCACTTGGGGTTTACAAATATTAAAACTCTGTTTTTCTTGCAACAAAGACTCTCTTCTCTCGAGCCCCATTTTCTGGGTGGTCACCTCGACTTCGGTACCCTTCACCACATGCATATCATAGATACCCGAGGTGAAACCATTAGGTACCCCCACCCTAAGACCATCTTTTTCAACCTTCCCAACTCTGAGCGCACCACGGTCGCAAACAAAAGAAACTGGAATTGCGACGAGCGCATTATTAGGGCCACTGTTCTTCCTAGCGAGGAGCAGTTGGCCGCTGACCTTGACCTAGATGAGGGCGAGGAGAGAGAGGCGGGTAGTGATGAGGATGATGACGCTCCTGAGCCCAAAGCCGAGGCCGAGGCCAGTGGTGTCCCTACCCCTCCTGAGGCCATCCCGCCACCACCACCCCTTCACCCACCCTTCACCCATCCGACTGGTGGGTCTTCCTCCTCCGCGGCCTACATGTCGCTCAACCCCACGTTCCTTCAGGCTTTCTCCAACCTCTAAATGGAGGTGTCGGGTCTTAGGGAGGGTTTTAGTGGCATGCGCCACGATATCCAGCGCATTTCTGGGCGCATGGATTCCATTGAGGAGGCGGTGAGTCACTTTCGCGGTTATATTAACCGCCAAGAGTAGAGGGAGATGAGACGAATACAGCGTGAGGAAGAGCGGGCGATTAGAGATGCCCGTCAGTACGAGGAGAGACGGAGGATGAACGACCTACTTTGGCGCCAGTCTGAGTCGATTCGACAGCTGGAGGAGCGTCTTCGCTCTTTGCCGGGCGCCCCTGCCGGCTCGTCGTCCTCCCCACCCTTTGACCAGGGCGGCTCCTCCCATTTCTACCCCTTTCCCCTGCCCTTTTGGCCTCCCCCTGGGCCCGATGGCGCCCCGTGACTGTCATCTATTTTCCCTTTCCCCCACTTGTTTCATCTTACTTCCTATCTGTTTCATTGGGGACAATGAACCGCTTAGGCCTGGGGGAGTGAGTTCACGAGCTGTTAGGTGACGATTTGTGGTTTGTGTTGGTTTGTATATATCCCTTTGTATATAGCATCCCTGCATATAGCATCTAGTTCTCATTTTAGCTTCGATGCATTTTTAGGATGCATTAGTTTTCGTTTTATTTTTCTATTTCGATAAGCATGTAGGATAGCGCATATATATAGGTAATGCATTGTATAGATTTTATTTTCTAACCCTTGGTCTCAAGTGGACATTTGTCGAGTGGAGCTTCACAAGACTGCGAGGTAATTCTTCCAACTCTACTCTTCATTTATTTCCTCATTGACTGCTTAGGGTGATTTATTGTTTTCTTCGTTTCGCCTTTGAAAAAAAAGGAAAAAAAAGAAAAAAAAAGAAAAGAAAAAAAAACGAAAAGGGTTTTGAAAACCCCTCCTATGACGATGACCAAGGCATTGTGGATTAGTTGATTGACATGGTTGTGTATGCTTGTGGGTTCTTTGTGGCAAAATGTGTTTGATTGATGGTTTTGAAAATGTTTTGACCACATTGTTTGGTTCGCATTCCTGGTTGCCCTTGAAACCCCTCTCATCATGATTGATTATTCCTTTTAAGTAGGACATCCTTGGGGTTGGTTGTATTGTTTGGTAGTGTGACCCGTGAGATTTTGAGCCTATAGACTAATCCATCAATTTAGTCTTACATTCTTTTTCCTGTGTGTCTCCTCCATGACAACATCTTTAGCACTTGCTTGGATTCTCTTTGAAACCGCATCTCGCATGTACATAACGATGAAATGATAGAGGCATTTATTTGTTTTTGAGCTACATAACCAAATTGCCACCAGTGATTCAATGCTTTTAACCCGTTGCTTACCCCTTTGAGCCTCACCCATTTTTGTTGTGAACCTTTCACTACTAGCTCTTGGCCTAAACACATTTCTTACCTTTCAGCCAAAGCTAGTAGAGCAACGCTTCACTATTCTGTTGGTAGTTGTGGGTGTTATGCACAGTTGTGGTTAATTTGGTCTGTACGGGGGCTGCATCCTCGTAGCTATTTGGGAATTGATTGTTTTGTTGTTGTGCATGCCAATCACTCATTTTCTTGTCCTTACCCCCCCAAAAAAAAAGGACAAAAGCAAAAAAAAAAAAAGGGAGAGAAAAACTTGTTGAAAAAAAAAAGGGAGAAAAGGAAAGGGAAAAGAGAAACTTATTGAAACCTAAAAAGGGTGATAAATAAGAGTGTTTGACATGATGGTATAGTGCATTCCCGATGGCCCTTCTGTTTTAGGGCGTGCTTGTGTTCCTAATGAGAGTGCGATATGATTTGTTTAAGTGTTGGTTGCTCACTGGTTATGGCTTTCAGCTCCTCACTTCCCAAATTGTTTATTCCCCTCCTGCCTGCGCCCTTAGCCCCATTTCAATCCTACAAAGTCCTCTTGATTGTTGTTGCGTATATTGCACTTTCGTGGTGGAGAATTGAGAATCCTACCAACCCTATGGTAGATTGTTTAATTGGAAGAGAGTCGAGTGAACCTTCTTACATCTTAAACACGTGTGAGGGAGTGCATTTACTTTGCTCCTCCTATGAGAGCCACTACTAGGCCTTCTAGCCCACTACTTATTTGGACGCATCTTGATTGGGGAGGGGGTGATATGGTTTGACAGTATGCTAACTTGAACATGTTGTCTTCTCAATGATTTGAAATGAGTTTGGAAATTATGTTTGTGCCTCAAATCACTCCGCTAGCTATGCGCACCTATGTTCGATTCAACTGATCCCCTATTGGCCTTGCTTGAGGAGGCGAGTAGCTAGAGGTTCTCGACCCCCCTTTCTGTTCATTCATGTTCTAGTCTTGCTTGGGGACAAGCAAGAGATAAGCATGGGGGAATTGATAAACCTCTATTTTACACACTTTTAGGCATGATTTTTACCTCTCATATTGGCGATTTCTAGTAAAATCCCGAGAGTTTAGAGGTCGATTACTCATGCTTTACCTCAAATCTACCTAAAAGTTGTGTTTTTGTACTTACAGGAGTATGATTTGAATAAATGAGGAAGACAAGCCAATGCCGTGCCAAATAGGAGCTGAAAAGGAGGATTTCAAGCCAAAAGAGAGTGGCACGGTGGCACCATGCCATGCAGACTGACCATGCCACCCAGAGGCACGACGAAACGCAAGCACGGGATGTGGCACGGTGTGACCGTGCCGTGTGGCACGATCGTGCCACGTTAATTTTTCCCGTATAGTCGCGATTTGGCATTGTAACGGGGGAAGGATGCTTTTCTCTATTGGGCTCTCTCTCGAAAATAGGCGATTTTAGGGTTCTTATGTTTCATCTTTTGTTGTTATTGAATTGAAGGCTTGAGATCGAATTTGATTTACGCTTTTAGCAGATTGTCACTGTAGATTATATAGAGTACATTCCTTTACCTTTTCTCTCACGTTTTAATTTAAGTTTCATACTTTTTGGCATGTTTGTGTTCTTGATTGAGAGTGTGATTAGAATGATGTTTAGTGGCTAAATTTCTTAATCTTGGATTGGATGTAGCCCCTATGATGTGATTTGGATTATTGTCCTAGGTTTTTGTGAATTTACGCCCATATTATAATTGAACTCTCACTTAGCATGCCAGACGTTCGATGAATTGCCTGAGAGGGTCAAATTCATGTTCGTAATTAGGGTTTAGGAGATTAACGAAAGTTAGGTCCTTTACTTAGAGTGGCTTTGTGAGCGATTGAATCTCTTAACATGAAAATAGTTAGCGTTTCAATTGGGAATTAGGATTACACAATCTGGTGGTCTTGCGACTCTAGTTTCATAAAAATAGATAACTAGAGCAGCCTGACCAGTCTAATGACCTTTGAGAGAAGGCGTAGATGCTTTTAATTGGTAATCATTCCATTTTAGTTGTCTTGCGGGCGGATTCACATGGCCTAGTTTATATTCCAATGGACATCATAGTGTGGTGAACCCCAATCCAGGATCCTCACCATTACTGATCTAGATTTAATAGAATTAGAATTAGGCAAACCCACTTCACTAGACTTTAGCCTAGATTGAGTGTTAAAGGTCGATTCGGTGGTTGAAACCAAGTTCCTCGTGGATACGACCCGTACTTGCCTTTGCTGGCTATAACTGGCGCCGTGCACTTGCGGTATATTTTTAACTCAACAGGAAGCTTTCAAATTGCCCCATCAAATCGTCATGCATGCAATATAGTATAGTATAGCATGTTGATTGATCCTTATCGAACCATTCTTGATATGCTTTTAGGTTCTCTCGATATTACTCACTAGCAGTAACATCTTTGTCATTCTCATTTTTGTGTACTCTAGCAGACATAGAAGTTGTCAAGTGTTCTAACACTTTACGTTCGTTCAGAAGAAATTGAATCTTCTAACGCTAGATGTCATATTTGGTTCCATCCATCTTTTATTCGTAACAAATCCCTAATCATGTTTTCATTGCAATATTTTGAAGTATAAATTAAAAGATGGACATTAGGCATATTTTGCAATAATTAAATTATCAAAAATTTCATCATTCATGTCGTATGATCAAAAATTTCACCAAGCTCATAATTATCACATGTAGACACAAATTAGAAACTTTTATAGTTTAACTATCACAATTTCTGTAAAAGCTTGCGGAATACGTAATTGTTAAACTAATTAACACATTTAGAAATATCGTAAAGATATTCGACTTAATCATATAAAATAAATTTACATGAAATTATATTATATAAAATGCATTTATATAATCATAGTGACATGTTAGATATTTGTCATTTAAAACTCTATTTAATGACATACAATCCACGATTATATATAACCAATCAAGAAAATATCATATTATTATATGAAACATACTTATATAATAAAATGAAACTATATTGTGAGACATATTCAAGAAAATATAAAATGAATTCATATTTGTAACATGTTACAGAACTTAATGTAATTCGCAGAACACTACATAAAACACATTGATATATACTTATTCAATTATAATTGACACAAATCATATTCACGTAATACTTTTGAAGATAATATTACATAAAACACATGAAACGTATTCAAAAATCATTCGTAATAAAACGCATTCATAATATTATGAATTTAAATTTCATGAAACACAAAACATTTTTATATGATAACATGAAACAAATTCATATTGATTGACTTGGCCAACGGCGGAATGCTAAAACAATCAACAAATTTACAACAGCTCATGTAATTGTGCATACGCATTTATATTATATCACTAAATAACGATTGACATGAAATATATTCATGTAACATTTTAAAGACCAAATATTATATGAAGCATAACTTATGAAACATATGCACATGTCACTTGTAGATAATTACATAAAACATGTCCATATAATTACTAAGAATTTATAATCTATGACATGAAGAATTCATGAAAATTGCTCATATATAATATGAACCCCTCCAAAAATTTAAAACCACAAAAAATGAATTCAAACAAAGTGGCTCAATTTTGACTATGAAGTTAATATGAAATAGCTTCACACCAACAATTGGAACATATCCCCACTTTAGAATATAATAGATGTTTCAAAGCATGAATGACCAAAAAATATCCACCAAAAAAAAAAAACACACAACACTAGGTCCAAACCACAAAAAAAAAAAAAAAAAAAAATCTCAAGCCAAATATGTCTACTCTTGGAAGCCCCGAAACCTTCTTTGAGCATCTCACCCCCTCTGACCTGTTCTTAGAGCCTAAGAAAAATGGAGCTCACAGTTCCTACTCTTTACTCGTCGCCAGAAACTGTCGGCACCCCTTAACTCCCCTTTCACTCTGCAACGGTCCTCTCTGCGTGGCCACAGCGGCTGCAAATCTGCCCAAACCACCCATATGATGGGTCTATTCGTTTTCAACATTTTAGAAGAGCGATTAGCAGGTTGGTGCATATTAAAGTTGGTTGAAGCAGTTGGAAGCAGGTCTGAGTAGCAATTAGTAGGTTGGACCAGGTAGGAGCAAGTTGAAGTAAGTTTAAGTAGGTTTGAGCAAGTTGGAGCAGGTTTAAGTAGGTTAGAAGCAGGTTGAAACATTTTTGTAGCAATTCTTCGAATGTTATGATTATCTAAAATATATTACATTTTTGTCACATTAGTTCATAATAGATTTACGAAAATAATGCAACAGAAGAGTTGAATGTCAGTATAATACATTAGTAAATGTTAGTCTATGATAACATATGCCTTTCTTTATAATAAAAAGAACATATATTAAAAGTTTAATGACTGTATCTTCATGTTAAAATCATCATATTAGTTGTTGCATCTCTACATTCACTCATTGCTTGCTTGTTTCATGCATCATGCAACCCAATGTTGGGGATTGTTGTAATATTTGCCGACCTTGGTTAAATCTCAGCTCGTGTTTGCACTCAGTATTGCTCATCGAATGAAGTTAATTAAGTGGGCCTCCACTAGTTAGAATATACTCCAACCTTGTATGTTTGTTCAAGCAGTTTAGACTAGGTTGGATCAAGTTAGAGGGGTTGGAATAGGTTAGGGTAGGTTTGAGCAAGTTACAGTTGGTTAAAGCAAGTTTGACTACCAGTTAGCATGTTTAAAAAGGTTGGAGCATGTTTGAGCATCCTTGAGTAGGTAGCAGGTGCAAAATGTTGAAAACAAACAGGCCCGATGAACACACCCCCTACCGCCAAAAACCGAAGGTCCACAAGCCTTGTGCCGCCTCCCCAGCAGAAACGGACACAACCAGAGCATAGACAGGCTAATGCTGAATCCGGCATTGCCATTGATGCCGCCAATACGCCACTTAGGGTTTGCTCATTTTTAGCATTTTGGAGGAGCAGTTAATGGGTTAGAGCATTAAAGCAGGTTGGAGTAGTTTAGAGTAGGTTTGACTAGTGGTTAGTAGATAGGAACATGTTTGAGTAGGTTGGAGCAAGTTGAAGCAGGTTGGAATATTTTGGAGCATTTTGTACCAATTCTTTGAATGTTATGATTATATCAATGATTATTATGTGGAATACTTTACATTTTTACAACATTAGTTCATAATAGATTTATCAAAATAATGCAATAGAAGAGTTGAATGCCCTTGTAATACATTTGCCTTTCTTTATAACAAAAATAACATATATTAGAAATTGTTAGCTTTCTTAAAGCTCACATTGAGTATTTTAATATGTTTTGATAAAAGACAAAAAGAGATTAACCAATTGACATATTCATCATGTTATATTTGTATTATCTTGATATTACAATGCTGATTATAATTGATAAATATTATGATTGATAATATCATTGTTGGTTACGGTTGTTTCCTTATTAGTAGAGATCCGTATGTGGTAAATATTTGACTTTCAAGATTTAAATCATTGATATTTACCTTGATTATGGAAAGGATTGCAAATTATCTCAAAGAGATTCTCAATCAGCTAAAAATGTAAGTAGTCGTTGAAAGTCTTCATTAGCTCAAAATATGGAAGTAGCGGTTGAAAGAATCGCAAATTGAGCCAAAATTAGCCTTCTAGCTATTGGTTGCTGAGACTGCCAACATTTCAAGGACACTGAAATGCAATCTAAGGCACTGAACTGAAGCCGGAATCCAGGGTGTGTCTAACGGCTAGTTTCCCACAAATCCTCCAAGTTTCTACTATAAATACAGAGTTCAATCAGAGCTGAGGAGATGAAGAATTGCAAGCACTCATTGGCATACTACTCACTCAAGCAATACATTGGCATACATTGTGTTTAAGCTTGCTTTCTTTACATTTGAGTTGTATTGTTCAAGTTGTCAGTAATGTGGGATTATAGAGTTAAAGGATCAGCTCTACCAAGCCTAATTGAAGAGTTCAACTTGTGACTTGAAACTTAGAGTAGGGTGTACTCTACAGTGTAACTATCTCTCTTAATATAATCGGGTTAATCCTAGAGTTAGGAACTCTAAGCGAGCATTAAGCCTTTTGAGGCCCAACCTCATTAATAATTAATTATGTTTTGTCCATGTGTACTTTTCCGCATTTACATTTGATTGCTTTGCAACCTTGATCATAACCCTATTCACCCCCTCTAGAGCAATCTTATAGCCTTTGATTCTTTAAAGTTTAATAGTTTTTTCTCAATGTTAAATCATATCAGCTATTGCATCTCTGCATTCTTTCATTGGTTGCCTGTTTTATGTATTATACAACCTAATTTTGGGGATTGTTGTAATATTTACTGGCTTTGGTGAAATTGATATCCCTTTTTCATGCATTCGAATGAAGTTGTGTAATGCAACGTAATGTAATTATATTAATTTGTTGTTCTATACTCACTTGAGGAATTTTATCCTTTAAGATCTTCAAATTTTCTTTAATACTCCAAACATTATCTCGATCGTAGACTGGAGTGAAGAATGGCAGAAATTAAAGCCTCTTTATACCCAACAGATCGTCCGTAATCTTGAAAATTTGGAAGATGATAGCGAACTCATATTTCTGTATAGGGGGCTAAATATTCAATGGTATTTGGATATACCGCATCAATCAAATAGTATTTTTCTAATCATGACACAATACGTAAAAATAGAAATTATGTGAACTAAAATTAATTTAGGCCTAGAGGCATGCGAACAAATTCAAGGTTCACCTTCAGGGGTGCGGAAAGTAGTACTAGGTATAAAAAAAGGTATGCCAAGGACTTTTCTATCATAACGCTCCCTTCCCATCCAGCATTGAAAAGAGTGAACATCAAGTTTATTACAAAGTAATGTCTCGGTTCAGCAAAATTTTGGCATGACTTAGTCGAATCCGGCTTGGTCAGAACTCGGCTCGTGTTTGCGCTCGGCGTTGCTTATCAAGTGAAGCCAAGCGAGGTTTCCACTAATTCAAATAGACTCCTACCTTCTATTTTTTGTTCGAGCAGTTTGGAGCGGGTTGGAGCATATTAGAGTAGGTTGAAGCAGGTTTAACTAGTAGTTTGCAAGTTTATGCAAGTAGCAGATGCAAAATGCTGAAAACGAACAGGCCCTTAAGCTGCAGCGCCTGGGTTCATGTGCGACTGCAAAGGGCACTTTTTGCGGTTTTCTAGCCGGCTTTGCATAGATCAGCAGTGAGGGAGGTAAACAGGGGAAGAAGGGGGCCTGAAATCACCTTCGTCGACAGCGTATCATGCACACGCGCACCCCTCCATGGCGGTCTCTAATGGGTATGCACCGTCCTTCTCCTCGCTTTTCTACCCCTTCTCAAAAATATTTTTTTAAATTGAATTTTTTTATATAGGTTCGCTTGGTCAATAGAACCGAGCCGTCATCGTCGCGACCACAAGATCAAGGGCGGCGATGGTGGAGATTGGGGTTTGTCACATGGGCCACCAAGGCCCCACCGAAGCCTTCACTACCACAGCCACAAAGGTAGAGACTTGGATACGTAGGTCACTTCCCCGGGGCCAAGGCAAAGTAAGACCACTGCATTGTCTATTTTAGGGTTAGAATCTAGGGCTGGTCAAAGAGTCTAGGGTAGCCCTTAAGGCCTCGGATCAGAGCTGCAGAGTGCCAAAGAATTAGGGTTTGGGATCTTTAGGGCATAATCAATTATGCTAATAAAACCAATCATTCAGCATACAAAATTCATGCTTTTTATCAATTAATTGCAAGAGTTTAACAAAATAATCATCAAATTTGGGCATACATAGTCGCATTAAAAAAATTACATTCATGAATTTAATTGGTGTAATTACACACAGTAATACAATCTTGCTTTGATGAATTTTAATTAGCACAACAAAACTATTAAACGAATTCATCACATATCAAAACATGATTGAATCAGTCAGGGTCAAATCCGAGCAACAATGGCACTGATACCACTGTAGGAAATTGACTATTTATGATAAACTTATGACATAAAACGTTTATACCAAATAACTAAGTTTAGAAAGTCAATTTGTTCAAATTAACTTTTTGAATTAAAAAAAGCTAGTTCACTAAATGCCTCAAGTGGGTTTTTTTGGGAGAGGGGAGGGGACTATGTCATGTAGCTAATTTGGATCTCACAAACTTTGAGAAAAGTTATTAGCCAGACATTCTCAAAATAACAATTCCTATATTATGTTCCACGAACAGCATAAGCAAGCGTATACTAAAAAAATAAATTTATAACAAACAATTACAAACCTTCTCTTAGAGGCTTAGAAGGTTACTAATACAGTCTCTCCCTTATTTTTTATTTTCTAATAATTCACACTGTAAGTTAGAAAACTGAAAGGAGCTGAAAGTTTAATCAGCTAAAATTCTCAAAGTTGGATTCAATTTGCTAATTTTTTTATCCCTAAGTTGCCCATTCCCTTTAAAAAATTAGATTGCCAACAAATTTAGCAAAATTTACCAAATAATGTTACTCAAATTAACACTTTTCAGTTTGTATATTTGCTTACTTAGAAGTGTTCTTTTTGTCTGGAACAACTTTTGAGGCTGTCATCACTTGTCTGCCTATAAAGACTTAAGTGCCCTTAATGAACTCTTTGCAAAATGGAGGAAAAGCCAGGTGAAGAAAGAACTGGGGTTTGATGGCTTGCAAAAGAAGACTCCCACAAAGGAGACTCACCTATATTTGGAGCTTGTACAACTCGATAATGGCGGAGGAAAAGATGCATGTGGGTGGGCTGTAAAAGGAAGGTGAGGAAGGGAGCTTGTGTTGATATACGGAAGATGCCATTTTTGTCAAGGATCGAAAGAGAGTGAAGGGGTTGAGGGCATTGAGCACTGTGCATGTTGTGGGGGTGGTGAGCTGTGAAAGACAGCTTATTTGCATCGTACACAGGTAAGTGAATTAATTAGTTGTGTTAACGTGTGTGTCAATTTTAACTTCAAATTGGGGAGGTGGAGATTTGGGGGGGAGGGTACTGTTGCTTACTGGGTTAGGGGTTGGGTGTTGAGGTTGGGGAGATAGGGGTAGTATACCAGTGGGTAGTTAGGGCTTAGATTCAATTGATGTATGCAATTGTTGTGCGCTTGTGGTTCTGAATACGTGATGCATGTGATCGGACAGTACTTGTTTGATAGGCATGTGCCCCTGTGTGCTAGTTATGCCGGATATATCTGTTGAATAACCCGGGATAACAATTACAATAGGGGTAGTTACGGCTGTTCATGGGAAAAGTGGTTAACCCGTAAATGCGTAATGAATAATCCAGTAAGTAAGAATAGTTAATCCGGTAATACGTATTGACTAACCCGGATTAACCGCTTGAGAAGGTGTGGATGAACATGTTTGGAGTGATGGTCTCTACTAATGGATATGTAGAATGCTTGTAATTGATGTGGACAGGTGTAGTGTTGGAGGGCCCATGAGTATGTGCAGTTGATAGGAAATGGAAGACCAGAGGACCATTATAAGCTGCTGCCTTGTATGTGTACAGCTATTGTAAGGGCTAATCCTGATTCAAAAGCATTTCGGTGCAATAAATAAATATCCTAGAACATTTCCTAACCAGTGTGATAGAGGTGCAATATGGGCGGTACCCCAAAAAAAGGTCAACCCACCCTAGTCACTAACCTTGGATGTGCATAAATTTCACCAGTGGGATACTACAACATGTCAGTATCCCACTTAATAAACTTCACCAACCCAGGATATGGATGTCACAATAACGGGACAATTGATGTGGACCACATCAGCATCCCACACAATAAAGGTCAGCAACCCGGGTTGTGGATATATCTACCTGTGCACCATATACGTCTAATATGTCAGTAACCCAGATAATAACGAAGACTAACTTGAGTTGTGGAATTAATAATAACAGGATCATTGAGGTGCATCAAATCAGTATCCTAGCAAACAAAGGACATTAACCCGGGTTATAGATGTGGCAATAACAGGATTATTGATGTGCACCAATTCAGTATCCCTACCTACTACCCTCTGAAATGTACTGCACCAATAGGAGAACTATAACTTACCCTATTTCATAGATGTTGTTCTACTTTGGGTAATTTGACAATGCATGAATGTCTATCCACTAATTATTGCCCCACCTCCCATTCCATTTACGCAGCACGGTATGTTGTACATTTCTAAGGTAGGTTATAAACGTAGTGTTCACATCATTACAGGGTCCCCCATGTTGATATCCTGAGATACACAGCTTGATCTCTATACAGCTAGTTCAGGATATGCTATCCAAGTCAACCCCCAGAACGCGTAGTCACCAACTTTAAGTAGGTGACAATTTCCGCAACCCCTAATGTTACTAACCCAGGTAATTTATATAAGAAGCATAGGAAACTACACTACATTGTAAGGCCCTACGAAGTGGATTGGATTGAATAAACAAAAATCCCTCATTAAGTACACCTCAGAAGGTGCTCCTGTCGGATGCATTTGTCACAGACGGTATGGGTGACGTGGGAATAGGAAACCCCAATAATCATTTGCTTTTATGATTGACTGCAGTCCATCACCCATGTTCATATCCCGATGCAAACCTGCTCACTATCTCGGGTTATCCATTCGTCAATCCCAGGGTACACGGTCAATATCCCAAAAAATTGAGGTCAATAACCACAGTTATTGATAAACAGGAAGAAGGGTACGGTGGAGTTTCTCATTAGCCCAACAAAATGACCTCAATATCCCAGGATTAGAGTGCATTTTGACATTATGATTCTTTAAAAATTAAATAGTCAATTAGGGTTCCCAAATATTTGCTATTTAGAATCATAGTTTAGGGTTTAGGGTTGGGGTCTATCGGTGAGGTATTGGATTTGGGGGTTCGCTTGTATGCGTTGTGATTTGGGATTTGAGTTTTATAGTATATTTTGACGTTATGATTATTTAAAACAAGAGATTTTTATCTAAAGTCATATAACAAAATTTAAAAGTTTTTTTATTAGAAAAAGTAAGTTTATTTATAACAAGAGAAAAGAATAACATGACTAAAATTCTTTAAATAATATTACTCTATATTTTAAATATTTAATTTTTCTATTTACATGAGAAATCTTTACAATACAATATACTTTAAATAAAAAAATTAAATTAATAATTTTTTTTACAATAAGAAGAAATAGACAATTATTAAAGACTAAAGAGTCAGGGAGGAAAGAGAAAGGGAATAGTAAAGGAGAAATAGCTGGCCTCCACCAGTTCGTTTATTCAAGGACAAATTAGTCCATTACCTCTCCACTTTTTCTGCAGGCGGAGCCCGCCATGAGATAAGAACAACACTTGTAAGTAAGGGAACTCCAAACTGAAAAGTGTTAATTACAACGACATTATTAAAACGACATCATTAAATAAATTTTTCCAAAATTGAAACCCAGACGGAATGTATAATAAAATGTTGCTGTCGGGAAAAAGATAGGAGCACCCATAGCAAGATCTAATCAAGGAACTAAGCGGAATCAATAATTCCCAACAAACCCCTTTTCCCCAAAAATGAAAAATTAAGAAAAATAAAAAATGCCACTAGGATAAGTGGATCACCCACAATTTATGAAGTAGATCCAAGTGTACTATCTTTGCTACTATAATCCGTGGCAACTGTATGCTCTTTACTCTATGATCCTTGCCATTAAGGGCTTGAAAATTGGATAATGGGTTTATTTTTTTATTTTTATTTCAAAAATGGGCCCCCTCATCTACATCAAACCTAAAAGTAAGGAAATCTTTATACATACAATACTATAATCATTTATATCACTTACGTCTAGATTTGTGGAGTATATAGTACGCTACAAAAAGATTGGCCTCCTTTAGTTTGTTTATGCTAGTGGGGTATAATTTTCTTCCAACAGATTTTATATTGACCAGCTTGGCTTTTCCAATGGTTTATGCTTTAGTTTCACGTTTGTGTAATTCATAGTGGAAATACTCAAGACATGATGTACATGAGTATGGGGACTAGCAAGAATTAATATCCACGACTAGGAATTATAAATTTTTAACATATTTCCCAACTCTTTTAAATTATGCGTTTTATTGATTAGAAAGAAAAAAAAAAAATTGGTACACAAATATGATGTGTTAGATTAGACTAGAAATCAAGAGCCAATACAATGCATTTTGTTTTTGGTAGGCGATTGGGTAACCATTATAGCCATAAGCAACAATGAAGCTCAAGAATGAGTGTTAAAATTGTGTCTACAATAGACAGAATATTCCACAAAGCCACTCCTTGGATAAGTTCTTGAGATATCCTCTATTTCAAGGACGTTCTGGGAAAGAAAATTTTCAAGAGATTATTTATAAGGTGAATGAAAATTGGTTGCGTGGAAAGCCAAAGCATTATCCAACGGCGGAAGGGTGGTTCTCAGTCAATCCTGTATATCTTGAATCTTTGCCAAGCTAAATGTTCTAGTGATCTATGCTTCCTGGCTTCTTCTTTTGATAAATCTCTAGATTGAATTAACTGGGAAATTTTATTTTGAAGAAAATCAAACATAGGAAAAAGACTATCTGCAATGGCTTGGGACAATATTTGTAGACCCAAAAAATAAGGTGGTCTTAGGGCCTGTTCTTTTACTTGATCTTTTTTAATTTATCAACTTCAATATATTTCAACCCACTTTAATAAAAATACTAACTTCAACCCACTTCAACTAACTTCACCCCACCTCCTTCAAAATTTCATTCTTACTGTTTTACCAAGTTCAAAAAATATAGCAACTTCAACCCACTTCAACCAACTTGAACACACTTCAACCAAAAAAATATCAACTGCAACTCACTTCAACCTACCTCAAATCAACTTCACTCTTTTACCAACCTCAATTTACCAACGAAAAGAACATACCCTTAGACTATCAAAAATAAGAACGGTTAACAAAACTTTATCTCTACGCTCATTTGGAATTATTTACATAGAGCCCTCTATTTTTGCGTTAGACAATTACGTGCCAAATGTTATACCATAATTGTTTCCTGGTCATAACTAGAAAACAGTATAAAACTCATGGATGTGGAATTGCATGATTTCTAATATCTCTGATTATGAAGTGTTTTAACAAAAAAAGGCTTGCGATGGACGGTAGGTAATGACAAAAATATTAAATTTTGGAAAGACTTTTAACTTGCTTGAATTAATGAGTCTTCATCCTATCGTGATCCATCAGCCTCATGTTTTGGTTCGTGAATAACTTTGATAACTTCTAGGATGTTGTTCCTTGATAAACCTATATTTTGACCTTATTTTAGTCTTGTTTGATTACTTTTCACCACTTATGTTAGATCTTTATGAGAAACGGTTAAATTTCTTCCCTTCGGTCCATATTAGGTTTTATAAATGATTTTCCTTATTTTTAGGAGTTTCTACTGAGAAGATAAGGAAATCACTAGTTCTGATAGAAAAGGAAACAATGGGAACAAGTTTCGAGGAGGAAAATAGGTTCAATGAAGTTCTGAAGGCTAGAAAAGTAAGACTGAAGGGCCTAGGAGAGTGCACGGTTGGCCATGCACTATGACACAACCGTGCAGTAATCATGCAGTGAAGACCCAATTTCCCAAAGCTGCACACGGGCAGTCGTGCTGCAGTGTGCGACCATGCATGGTAGTGCACGGTCACCCGTGCGTCGACACACGACCATGTGTCTTCCCCGTTTCCGCATTATTTAAGCAAATTTCGGGCTTTATTGGAGGCATCTTTTAGACCATCTTGGGGACTTCTCCTTTAGCCATTTTTAGGGTTTTTGTTATCCACCAAAACCCCATTAGAGGGAGAATAACTTAGGTGAATTAGTGTATATCATGTACAAGATTGTAGATTTCGCTATTCAAGACTAAGTTTCTCCTTTCTGTTTCTCTCTCTACCCCCCCTGCGTTCTTTAATTTCATGCTTCTTGCCTCGTTCACTAGTTTATTAATTTTTTGCTTTGATTTTCTTTTGGATGTTTAGTTGTGATTAAAGTTGTGATCTTTAATTGTGATTAGCTCCTAAGATGGCTAGTTGATCTTGTTTAAACCTTAGCCTACCTTGTTTATGTTTAGATTTAGGGTTTTCTCTCACGCCGGCCAAGTGTTCAATAAAATGCTTGAAAAAGTTTTTATCTAGGTTTTTGGGCAACTGACTTACGCTAAATGGTGAAGTTGATTGTCTACTGTCGGTAGAGAGGATAGCTGGTGTTTGAATATGAAAAATAGTCTAAATCCTAAGTAGGTCTAGGATTATTACTCTTGTAATTTAATTGGGCTAACCCCATGAACAATTCAACTAGCCTTTGACCCTTGAAAAAGGGCTTCGATGAGCTTTGATGGTGTAATCGATCATCTCTAAATGCTAGAATAACTTGAAAAGTGTTAGATTCACTCACACAATGACACAAGAAGGGGTGAATTATGTCTACTAGTTTTTTCGGTTTTTTCAAAAACACTCGTCAGAACTGTTTAGAACGCGTGTGTGCAGTAAAGCAGAAGTAAGTACAATTGCGTAAACAGTAAAGGAGACACAATATTTTTACGTGGAAAATCACCTCTAGCCCAACTGAGGTGTAAAAACCACGACCTACCACTGTAGGATTTCAGCAACACTTTCACCAAACGGGTCGAATTCGTTACACACGTAACACACGTAACTAGTCTACCCCAAGACCCTAGTTACACGAACAACGCGTCCAACGTCTCCTAAGAGACCACGTCCACTGACTTGGACAACACAGACAATACGTCCAACGTCTCCTAAAACTTGGACAATTTCTTGATTCAATGATGAAAAAAGAAATAGCAAGACACCTTACTTGAATACTTCTAGACAAGTTGAATATAAGGTACAATACAATCTCTATTATGCCAATATTGAAGACTCAATTTAGCACTCTCTTTGAAGGTTTTCTCTCAGAAAATTCAGACTCACATAGACAATTTTAAACTCTTGGAAAACCTTGAATGAAAACATTGAGAGGCAAGAGATTATATACCCACCGAATACTTGTGCCGCAAGCATATGGGAGGTTTTGGATTTTAGCAATAACTCTCAAAAATAATCAGTATTCCAAATGGAATTTGTAACGCCCCCAAAAGCTAATGCTGATTACCTTAGCTTAACCATGAATTTATTAATATACAGCGGAAGACTTTTGTTTTGAAGGGATGCGTTACCGCCGTTCCGGGATGGAACAAGGCTATTTAATTTACCGGACCTCTGAAGTCACCCAAAATAAGTATTGGCCTCTTCATACTATTTGTTCCCCACGTGATAACTTGATGTACTAATGCTAGGTGTTGAAGAATAGCATCACATGACCTTCCAGGTACTAACCTCTCATCACTGTGAGCGCTGACTGTCTAGCAATCAATAAATATCCCTTATTTTGGCTGCCTTCTGGTTTCTCAGGGGGATTGCTGTGCACTTCTCCCCTTACCTAAAACAGAAACATGAAAACATGCGAATGATGAGTCGAAGCTCAGCACGTACACTCCTATGCAGTAAGATAAGTTGTGGTAAATGAGTTGGGCCGGCCGCATTTCAAAACATTTTACTTTGCAAACAGGAGAGAGAGAATGTGTAAGTAAAATCGAATTGCTGATTATTATCTGAAAGTGGACCCCTTGGTCGATGTACATCTTGAGGCGATCTTTAGATAGGTGCACACCTCCCAGGCCGATCGGAGAGCCTGAGTTGCAGCCGCGCGGGTAACTTGAGGGGCATAAGCCCTGATGATTGATGATTGGCGAGGCCACTTGTTTATATGACAAAACATTGCGGAAATTGATTCATTAAATGCATCTTGTATTGATTATTCATTGCTGAGAACATTGTGAATTTTTGAAGAACATAGGCAATGTACGTACCTGATCTTTGAGATTCTCTCTCCTTTGTAATGAAGAATGTGCGCTGGCAGCTTGAACCGAGAGATGTGGCCTCCTTCCTGCTTTGCATATGTAATTCTCTTGTGGTTAGTGCAAGGTGATGACATTTGTTGGAATTTCTTATTTTGATCGATAATTTAAATTCCTTGAGTTATGTGCTAATTCTTAGTATGTAAAAAGGCATTGACTTGACTCTACTTTGTTTTATTTTCATCCCTATCCTTGAATATCTTGTTTTAATGGATAATTTAAATCTCTATCTTTTATATTGCAACCATTTGTTTACTGAACGTGATAAACGTCTAATGGGGCAACGGCGTTGTCATTGCCATATTCTTATAAATAGTATAAATTCATTACTTGTCCTTACTTTGTGAAATTATCTTTATTATGGGTCACTGTTATTAATGTTTGTCTTTTTGGTCAGTGCATAATTTAACTTACGGCCATTTTATTTTTATCCGAATTTTGTTAACGTTTCCGGTGTAATTACTGGTTCCTTGCTGTAAATAATATAATAATATAATAATATAATAATGACGGTTGCGCCTACGGCCAATAACTCTGGGACGTTCTGGAACGACCTTAGTCAAGACATGAACTCTTTTTCTCAGAAAACGTTGCATAGTGAATTCGTATAATCACATTTCGCTAGCGTCACTATTCCTTATCCTACACATTAATATTTCTAACATCCACATTTAGCATTCATGACTCTCAAGGTGTATCTCCAAAATTCATGAACTTGATCGCAAATCTCCAACTAATATGTATGTTCTTTCATAAAATTGTCATAATGTTGTTTAACCCAATGGCTCACAATAATCAAAACATTACCCGTACTTTAGCATAAATTCATCAGATAAATTTTCCTTAATTTTATAACTTCGAAACCATAGTGAATGCATTCATATTATAATTAACAATCACGATACCTCAATCGTTACAGTTAAACATGGAGTTATACGATTAACTCCTACCTCCTGACATTAATTTTCATAAAACACTAAATCATAAAATATCTAATACAAATGGAGAAAGCAACAATTACTCACCTTAAATTTGTTCCAAGACCCAAAACCTTAATCTCCTCTTCCGACTCCTTTTCCTTCTTCTCCTTCTTTCTCTTTCCTCTTCCTTCTTTCTCTCTGTCTCTTCTTTCTCTCTCCTCTCTTCTCTCTCTCTTTTTCCTCTCTCCTCTCTGCCGTGTGTGCGCATGGCATGCATGAACCCCCCTCCCCTATATATAGGGGCAAAAAGGGGTAAAAACCATAGATTTTTTTTTTCCCCCCTTCTACTTTTGATGCAAAATCTTGAGAGACATTTTTAAGTTAATGGACGTTCAACTATTCCTTTGAAATTTTAATGAATCATTTTGTAAGTAACCAAAAATCCATTTCCGAGGCCAATATGCCGATTCAACCTGCAATGGTACAAATACATATAAAGAAAATGCTGAATCGAAATGAGAAAATGACGGATTGAAATGCCTGGGCCCAACTTGATAAATTTGTAATTAAGATGATTCAACGTAATTAATATGATCATTAGGGTCGGGCCGTTACAGCCTTCCCCCCTTAAAATAAGTTTCGTCCTCGAAACTTGCAGGTAGTAATATGATATTGATTTGAAACATAATTCCTGAGTTGTGGGAAGTGAGAACATCCTGTATATGTTTATGAACTGACCTGCTTAGGTGTAAATCAGGCATTATTTTATGCAGTGTATACTTGGAGGATACCTCTGAAACTTTTTCCTTTGGATTGTTCATATTATTATTATTTTTTTGAAGTTCCTATAAGATCTCATGAAATTCAGTGGAACATTTTGAGTTTGCTGATTTTTGGAAGTCTTTTGAAGAAGTGGATAAAGAGTAATAATGAAGATTGCGTGAGATTGATCATGCAGTCATATTGTGCTTCTTGGGCCGAATCGTTTGAGGGGAAGTGACTATGTACGGACTCCCGTGCAGCTATAGCTCGGGAAGGAAAGAAGTAACTACGTGGGTACTTGTTTGTGAGTTTGGCATCACTTGAGGAGCAAGAAAATATCCAACTTGGTAGGCTTAATAGTTCTATTGGATTTAATGATTCGTTTGGGGTGGAATCCCAGACGATCTATGAGAAATAAGGGAAGGTTGTGACTCAGATTTGGCCTGTAGGGGTTCCTGTAAGCAAGTTTCACATATGCACAGCATACCCATGAATTAGAGCAATAAGAATGGCGATGGTATACGTCATTGTTCATGAGAGAAATGAAATCAACATAATCAATAACCGTTGGTTGTAGAATGGCTACAATAAAGATGGTCATGAATCGTCAAGAATCCTGAATAGGAGGTGAGTTATCGCTTAAGGATGGCGCGGTGTCACGCCTGTTTGTAGCTTTTAACTATATGAGTTTGAGCTTGTCCTATGGTCGTGTTTTTGATTTTTGGAAGCTTGTTCCCGTGTGATTGAACTTTTGTTCTGGATATGTGGATTGATTTTTATGACTAATTGAATAAAGGTAGAGGATTATACAGGTTGGACGTTTGGATTGAGAGATTTGGAGTAGTGCGGTGAGTGAGGCTTTGAAAAAAAATGAGTTTAGTGTGATGATGATGATTTACTGCTTTGAGGCTCACTTTAGTGCATGATTAAATGGAATCAGGAAGTGATGATAATTGAATGTATATTCCTTGTGAAGAGTGGTCATCGGGGGTTTTGGAGCTTAATAACAAGGAGTCAATGAGTTGTGGAATAAAATAAGATGACATACATGTACGGGATAATTGCTTCAATGTCATGGAGGTATTTGGGGTAATGAGTACGAGTTGGAGGTTAATTAAAGTAAACTGAGTGGAGCTGTCTCGATATTTTTACATGGAAACGAGAGGCATGTGAGGGGGGTTTTATGAGGTATGCGGGTATCTCCATCTCATTGGCATTACGAAGGAATAATTAAACGAAATTATGAGGGCTACTCAATTTGATTAGGTAGTTAGAAGGTTGAATTCCAACTCCAGGTGTGCTTTATGAATATGTGGAATGGACTAGAAAAAAATTTGAGTGTCCAGCAGGGTGATCGTTTAGTCATCATTAGCATGAGAAGTTGATGAGAGAATTGGGATTTGAATGGATAAGGTACAACATAGGCGTAATAAAGTAAGTTTAAATGAAACAAGCGGAGGTAAGATAACATGATGGCATGGAGAAGACCAAGGCGATTTTCTGAGAAACCGAATTTGACAACAAGAAAATTGGTGGGGTTATGGAATGCCCGCAATAAAATGGAGAAGAGAAAGGTGGAATAGATAATTATGTCCTCAATGGAACGAAGAAGAGAAGGATGAAGGTCGGAAGTATTAGAATGTTGATAATTACTTAAGATTGAGCAAGAATGGGTTCAATAGATTTCAGAATAGAGCAGATAATGCCAGGAATAGGCATGAACACCCTTACAAAGCCACATGCTTCTAGAAGTATGTAATATCGTCGATAGAAACAATGGTTAAGGATATGAGGCAAATATACCAAATATAAGAAATAGTCAAAATAGGGAAAACATGACCAGTTCACAAGTCGAAATGATGAAGAATAAAGTGGTTTAATGATTAAATGTATTCGGAAACGTTGCCGATGTAAGATTGTTAAGGAAAAGAACATATGACAGATTTGAAAAACGATGGACAATGAAGTTATTACCGTGATGGAGATGAAGGGAGGATAAACGATTCGTGTAACCAATTGAGATATGGAGGGCAATAAGAATGAAATAGTTCCAATCATTGATCCCTTAGGAACCAAAGCCTTGTGCATGAATCCAAAATCAGAATGGTAGGAGTGTAATTGTTTATATAACGATTGGATGGTAAGAGAAAGAAAAGATCAGAGTACCCTGAAATGAAGGGTCACGGAAAAGGAGTTGAGTAGAGATAATCAGTGGAAACATGAGAGAGACGTGATCTGTCATAATGGTAGGGTTTTCCCTTATAGATATTAAAGTCTTGAGAAAATTCAATGACATAAAGGATTGGTAATGAGGTATTGCTGTAACAACTGCATAGTTTGCAAGGCCCGATGAAAAGGGGTTAAAATATGTTATTATCCGGGGGGTGACTAGTTTTAGTTGGTAGCCAAAGAGGCTAAGAAGGATGTTAAGAATGCTACTTAGGCAGATAAGGGGGCCTATTAGTAAGTGTGCAAGGATCAGTGGCCTCCCATTTGGATTAGTACTGGAATTCTTGCCACTAAGGTTTTGAGAACTTGGAAGGATAAAGGGAAGGTTGCGAGGGTTTTGATTGATACTCAGATATTTCATGGATTTTAGTGCCCCTCAATCTTTTATCGTTGTACCTGAAGGTGGGTTAATTAGAAAAATGCTCTTTTAAAGTTTGACATCTCCCTTTACTTGCAATATGTTTATACGACCCAAACAACCAATGAATATATGCATGCTTAACTTATCATATCAATTTCCTACCAACATATTTAGTAATGCGTCGACAGGCCCCTCGTTCAATCATCATTGTGCTTAGGACGCTTCTTCAATGATTACCTGTTTTCCATAATCTTATTTACTTCTAGTAATGAGGCCCAATGATTAGATTTCCACAAAACAACACCCCCCGATATGTTTGGTATAGCCTCAAGCCTCCTTTCTACGATTTCATATTTGTAGATGATCGTCTTTTCCGGATTTTTGTTAATCCCAAAAGCTTACTTATCAAATTACCTGATGCTCCATAAGGCATAATCTTCCTCTCTTATTATATTTTACTTTGTCTAATGAGTTTTGCTGAGCCCCTCAACACGCATGACCTAACCCATTAAAAAAAAATTCTTGATGCCGTCTCCTTAGAATCCTTTAATACTTATTGAACTTCAGTTGTCAACCCGAGTAAGCTTCTGTACATAATCAAATTTGTCTACCTCACTATACCTCGTAATCTCCTTATAACATTTCTGAAAATATTTCCAAATGTTATTGCTGGATGGTCTGCATTAGAAAATTCATATCTTTCGTTCCTGGTCTCCAAAGAAGATGTAAAATTCAATATAAAAGATCATGATATCCACGAAAGCTTTTGTTCAAAACACGGGGCATGATTCACATGGTAAGGTTTCTAAAATTGTGTAATTCCAGAAACTATTCGAAACTAACTCCTCAAGCTATTACCAAACCAGTCATGAATTTTTCATGCACCAATTGATACCAATTGTCTCCCCAAGAGGGGTCCGTATCTCAGACCTGTTGATAATTCAATAACGATATTTTTGCAATATTTCCTTCACATGGTCACCCACTAAAATCATTTTTTTTTGACCTATATAGATCCACATGAACCTCTCGATATTCGTTCCCAATGCCAAATATCACAAAATCCATCATTACATCCTAAACGTGCGTGATCATGAACAATTTTAAATATTATTTGCCTTCAAGTGTCTTCGAAGATATGCCATCTACAACTTATTCATGGTAATCTCCAAGTACCTGGCAATTTTGATTACTAGGTGTCATCATCATCGACCCAACCACACTATCAAATTCTCTTTCCCACATATCCCTGATGTGGATTGTCGAAATGGAGGCATACGAGTGTCTATGATCTACGTCAACGGCCCAAATTTCAGAACGTCCACCACACATTTCTTACAAGCTGCCTTTGTCACTGCCAAATATGCGTTTAAGGAATAATGACTCATCCGCACCTAGTGGTCGATAGCCCCATGGGTTCACATACTTAATGATTGCATCACATAGGCTATTAAGTTGCCCAACAGGACTTCTCATACTTAATGATTATGGTAAGGCATCCATGACGCGGTGATAGGCCCTCGACATTCTCATTTCTGAAATTTTGCGATATACCCAAAACATCCCCATGATGCACTTAGACTTATGAACTCCTAGTCACATATTTATCTTACTGATCTAGCCCACCTCAGAGGCATTCCTATAGCTCACAGTGATGCTAAACCTGGGCTCTGATACCATAACTGTAACGCCCCCAAAAGCTAATGCTGATTACCTTAGCTTAACCATGAATTTATTAATATACAGCGGAAGACTTTTGTTTTGAAGGGATGCGTTACCGCCGTTCCGGGATGGAACAAGGCTATTTAATTTACCGGACCCCTGAAGTCACCCAAAATAAGTATTGGTCTCTTCATACTATTTGTTCCCCACGTGATAACTTGATGTACTAATGCTAGGTATTGAAGAATAGCATCACATGACCTTCCAGGTACTAACCTCTCATCACTGTGAGCGCTGACTGTCTAGCAATCAATAAATATCCCTTATTTTGGCTGCCTTCTGGTTTCTCAGGGGGATTGCTGTGCACTTCTCCCCTTACCTAAAACAGAAACATGAAAACATGCGAATGATGAGTCGAAGCTCAGCACGTACACTCCTATGCAGTAAGATAAGTTGTGGTAAATGAGTTGGGCCGGCCGCATTTCAAAACATTTTACTTTGCAAACAGGAGAGAGAGAATGTGTAAGTAAAATCGAATTGCTGATTATTATCTGAAAGTGGACCCCTTGGTCGATGTACATCTTGAGGTGATCTTTAGATAGGTGCACACCTCCCAGGCCGATCGGAGAGCCTGAGTTGCAGCCGCGCGGGTAACTTGAGGGGCATAAGCCCTGATGATTGATGATTGGCGGGGCCACTTGTTTATATGACAAAACATTGCGGAAATTGATTCATTAAATGCATCTTGTATTGATTATTCATTGTTGAGAACATTGTGAATTTTTGAAGAACATAGGCAATGTACGTACCTGATCTTTGAGATTCTCTCTCCTTTGTAATGAAGAATGTGCGCTGGCAGCTTGAACCGAGAGATGTGGCCTCCTTCCTGCTTTGCATATGTAATTCTCTTGTGGTTAGTGCAAGGTGATGACATTTGTTGGAATTTCTTATTTTGATCGATAATTTAAATTCCTTGAGTTATGTGCTAATTCTTAGTATGTAAAAAGGCATTGACTTGACTCTACTTTGTTTTATTTTCATCCCTGTCCTTGAATATCTTGTTTTAATGGATAATTTAAATCTCTATCTTTTATATTGCAACCATTTGTTTACTGAACGTGATAAACGTCTAATGGGGCAACGGCGTTGTCATTGCCATATTCTTATAAATAGTATAAATTCATTACTTGTCCTTACTTTGTGAAATTATCTTTATTATGGGTCACTGTTATTAATGTTTGTCTTTTTGGTCAGTGCATAATTTAACTTACGGCCATTTTATTTTTATCCGAATTTTGTTAACGTTTCCGGTGTAATTACTGGTTCCTTGCTGTAAATAATATAATAATATAATAATATAATAATGACGGTTGCGCCTACGGCCATAACTCTGGGACGTTCTGGAACGACCTTAGTCAAGACATGAACTCTTTTTCTCAGAAAACGTTGCATAGTGAATTCGTATAATCACATTTCGCTAGCGTCACTATTCCTTATCCTACACATTAATATTTCTAACATCCACATTTAGCATTCATGACTCTCAAGGTGTATCTCCAAAATTCATGAACTTGATCGCAAATCTCCAACTAATATGTATGTTCTTTCATAAAATTGTCATAATGTTGTTTAACCCAATGGCTCACAATAATCAAAACATTACCCGTACTTTAGCATAAATTCATCAGATAAATTTTCCTTAATTTTATAACTTCGAAACCATAGTGAATGCATTCATATTATAATTAACAATCACGATACCTCAATCGTTACAGTTAAACATGGAGTTATACGATTAACTCCTACCTCCTGACATTAATTTTCATAAAACACTAAATCATAAAATATCTAATACAAATGGAGAAAGCAACAATTACTCACCTTAAATTTGTTCCAAGACCCAAAACCTTAATCTCCTCTTCCGACTCCTTTTCCTTCTTCTCCTTCTTTCTCTTTCCTCTTCCTTCTTTCTCTCTGTCTCTTCTTTCTCTCTCCTCTCTTCTCTCTCTCTTTTTCCTCTCTCCTCTCTGCCGTGTGTGTGCATGGCATGCATGAACCCCCCCCTCCCCTATATATAGGGGCAAAAAGGGGTAAAAATCTTAGATTTTTTTTTCCCCCTTCTACTTTTGATGCAAAATCTTGAGAGACATTTTTAAGTTAATGGACGTTCAACTATTCCTTTGGAATTTTAATGAATCATTTTGTAAGTAACCAAAAATCCATTTCCGAGGCCAATCTGCCGATTCAACCTGCAATGGTACAAATACATATGAAGAAAATGCTGAATCGAAATGAGAAAATGACGGATTGAAATGCCTGGGCCCAACTTGATAAATTTGTGATTAAGATAATTCAAAGTAATTAATATGATCATTAGGGTCGGGCCGTTACAGAATTGAATCTCTCAACATTATCTTTTTTGTAAATCATATCTTAAAGGCTAAGATAAAATCTTTTAATAGTATCTTTTTAGGAAAACAATATTATTCAGTGAAGGACTCTTTGTAAGACAAAATATTATCAGAAAATCAATCCCAAATATATTAGGAGTTTTGAGAGTAGAAAAACACTTGAAAATCTTTGGGACGAGAGTTTTATGCGTTGCCCTCAGAACACTGCAGACCTGATTGCTCAAACTGTTCTGAGCAGTGTTCTGAGTTAGCGCACGAAATTCCTTCAAGGTGATTGTTAAGTCAAAATCTTCTAATTGGCATATTAACAAGAATCTAAAAAATAAAACCAATGCTAAGCCTAAGACTCTTGTTTTCAGCTGAACTCCTTGCACATGATTTTGATGTTCCATGCGACGCTCCATGCTCTATGCTCAGAACTGTTCTGAGGCAATGTTCTCAGATTCTTGCGCATTTTATCAACTTTGATGCTTTATACTCATTCGAACTGCTCCATGTATTTTCCGGATCTCGTCTTAGCATACATCTCAAGCACAACACATAACTCACAGCATATTGACTAGTACATTTGGATTGTTATCATCAAAGCCTTACACAATAATTGGGTCAACAGAAAGGTTACGGTTTGACCCCATTAGTTGGTTAATCTTAGGTTTAGTTATAATCTAAGTCATTGTTGTTTTTCTTAGTAGCTTAGCTCCTCTCACTACTAGAAAAAGGGTTTTTAACCACGAATTTTTTCGTTGTTAAAAGTCCATTTTACCATCGTTAAAAATTTTAACAACCAAACAAATGTTGGTTGTTGTTCATCGTTATTAGTCCCGGCATTAAAAGTTTTAACGACGAGCTAAAAAATTTCAGCGTTGTCGTCAATAATGAAATGATGGAAGTTCTCATTGTTACTGCTTACTTATTAATGATGAACAACCTAAAAATAACGACCACATTGTTGGTTGTAAGCTCAATTTTAATAACTACTTGCAATGGAATTTGGGATCAATAACAACCAATTGATCGTAAGCCATACACACACACACACACACACACGCACATATATGTATATGTATGTATATGTATGCGTTGTATTAATATACTATATATAATATATATATATATATCCTATATATTATTATATATATATATAATATATATATATATAATATATATATATATAATATATATATATGATTTTCCGTTAAATTAAGGATGAATGACAACAAATTATTTCTTAATAACAACCAAATAGCTTCTTATGAAATGATGATTCTTAGTCAATAATGATCCGATACATTATTAATCATGAAACTAACTTTCAAGAATTAGATTAAAAGAGTAAGGGAAAGAAATCAATACTAGAAAACTAAATCAATACTAGAAAACTAAGGTCAACGTACTTCCATTAATCAACCAAAGCTTACAAATTCCAAAAAGATGCATTGCAGTCAATAGAATTAATAACATAAAATTACATGAATGAGGAACCTAATAGTTTGTGGTCATAATTAAAATTCAAAAAAAAAGACAAATGGCAACAAAAGATAAAAAAGAACTCAGAGAGATAACTGAAAATTTCATCTCTTCAACAACCAGCAGAAATCGAACAATAATTAAAAAGAAGAAGAAGAAGAAGAAAAACAGAGTTAGAATATAATAACCAGATGAAAACGTAATGAGCATTGAAACTTCAAATCTATACCAAACAAGTCAAGATAAATTTTTAGAGATAAACCAGAAATCCATGCAGTTTACAATCTTAATACTATTAGGAAAACTACTTTAGTTGTACAGTACACTCTTGGATAGATTTGCACACGAGCAGAATGAACAATTTGAAATGGCTCACCTCATAGCACCTTAATTCGCCAATAATATTATAATCTTCACCGAACATAGATAAACCCGATAGCAAAAGGACCCACATTGTAATACTGATGTCTCAGTGAAGTTGCTGGTTATTGTCGATCATTTCCATGTAACATAGCAGTCTGAGGTAAATAAGCAGGCCAATTTTCACTTGCTAAGTCAATGTTGTCCGAGCATAGCAATCAAATTGGAGACATCAATCAATTATCCAAACAAATTTGTAGTAACTAACTTGTAGATAAGTATATGAAACTAGCCTTAGCGGAGTCTACTTTAAGAATGCTTTTGAAGACAAGCTCAGAACAACTTTATGCCTACAAGTTCAGAGGTCATGCATGCTCGGTAGAATCAATAAATCAATTCCCAACAACAAAAACCTAGATATTAATAAAACGCGTTGTCAACACTACTTTTTCTGTGACCTAATAAGAAGGTTAAACGACTAATGGGTAATGGTATTACAAACTTGCAGACTCTCATGAAAGGAACCTTTACTTAGAGAAGTTCTCAAGAAAAAAAATTTATCGAAGAGTAAGTTTATTGTTTTGTCTGCATAGAGATTCTTTCTAATTTATTAAGTTTTGTGCATATTTCCACTACCTAGCTTCATGGGGCATATCCATACATAGTTCCAGTAAATTGTACACGCTCTCTAACCTACCACAATTAAAGAACAAGGGGTAAATCTAAATCTATCTGAAAAGAAGTAGAATATTAGTAAGAGTGATCTACTTTATTGTAATAAATAAAAGTGGGTTCAAGAGTCAGA
>JAKOGI010002841.1:0-51077 GCA_029747015.1 Carnegiea gigantea
CCCCGAGGGAGACCCTTAAGGCTCTTCTTCTTTTAATTTTCTTCTTAATTTTTACCCAACTTTAGCTTAGGTTAGAAAAACCTGGGACGAATCCGGCATAGTTCCGTCTGTAATATCAACATTTTCATAATTTACATTATAATTTGTAGGGTACCTGTATCATTACAACTAAAATTCAAAAAGGAAATAGGAGTTTCCAGCGAGTCACACACTCGCAGTTGAGGCTTATGCCTTTACAACAGTCATACAGTTAGTTACATGGTTCGCAGATAGTCCAGAGCCAACTACATGTTTACTCTTTACATTACATCTAACAAAGAAGGACATGGCAGCTTCAGCAAGCGGCAGCAACATAAGAACACTTTCTGGAAGACTGGATGTCCGTAAGCAAGCAGCACGCATAATCTTTCATTCATTACCTGGGAAGGGGAAAAGGGGAAGGAAATGGAGTGAGTCACTACGTGCTCAATGAGTGCCCCCTCCACTTCCTAAAGTAAACCTTTTCCAAGTTCTATGACCTTTAGTGTGCATTTGTTAATGTGCACGTGGTATTCAAGTTACGTTGAGCTATGCGATACACATTAGGGGCACTTGACCATATTATTAACATAAAGTGTTCTTCATGCGAGGAACGTTGGCATGTTAAGGATGGGCATCATAGGATTGTGAGATGTATTAATACTCATTCGTCCAACATGCACTTTCTAAGTATAGTTACTTAACGCAACATAATGACTTGATGCAAACGTAACTATCTGGAGTAAACATGAGAACTTGACCATACACTACTTGAGATCATATGAAACAAAGCATTTCATTCATATTAGTCGTATTACGACTGCTCATCTTTCTTTCAATCAACTATTAGTCGACCTTCAACCTTTCTTTTCATAAAGCATTTAAGACGGCAATTGCCAACTACATTTTTCATTCATAAGGAAAATACTTGTGGCCTAAGATCATTACAGGGTGCTGATTGGGTGAGAATTATCCTCGATCCCGTAGTGAGACCTAACGCTCATGCTTAAGCTCTTACTCCCGGGATGGCTACATATAACATATCGGACCATTACATTAACCCTCGTCAGGGCCTCTAGGGTTTATCCGGACTTATCCCTTAGGAAAACATTACATTATATCATATTGTCCGCAGCACATTATCTTAGTCACTCAAAGCGTATCGGCCATAACGGCTAGTAGTTTTCCGTTTCAAACAATGAAATCATTCAACGTATAATTCCCATCTCCCTTTTGTTAAAACGTTTTAGGGGTTCCTCCCAAATACTATTTGAATAGCTAAAATAGGCCATAGCTCGTTACTAGACATGGCTATTGTTCATTTAAAACACATGAAAAGGCATTAGTCAAAACATCCCCCTTCCATACACATGTTACATTTTAAATATGCAAGGAAAGGGAAACACACACATCACATTTAAACACTTCGTAATCATTTCAACACAATGAGCCACACATGGCCTCGCAATCCCCACGATTGCGGTAATTTCATAACCCGAACTCCCTCCTCACAAGCACCGTACCACAAGACCTCGATCGCTCATAATTCTTTCCTCAAACCATCCAACTACCAACTCGATTTATCGATTTATTAATCACATCATCTTATCATATTAGCTTATGCAAAAGAGAGGGGAGTTTAGGCCCTTACCTGAGCAACCAGCATCATTCAGCGGAGCGTTACAACAAATGTGCAAATAGCCACATTTATTCGTAATTCAACGATACTTTATTCAGTAAATCAAATATAATTCCATGCTAAACACAACAATGCATTTCGAAGTAATTTCCCTAGCACGAATGTACAAAAAGGGTTCAAATTTATTTCGTTACACACATAAAACATTAGCTAGTCCAATTCGAATGGAAGCTAAACCCGTTAGACTAACTTCGTTTTTAATCCATTTTCATAAATTAGCTACATAACTTGAATTGATGCTAAATACGTTAAATTAACTTCGATTTTAATTCCGTTTTAAACTATAACTCATTAACTTGAATCGAAGCTAAATACGTTAAATTAACTTCGATTTTAATTCCGTTTTAAACTATAACTCATTAACTTGACTCGAAGCTAAATACGTTAAATTAACTTCGATTTTAATTCCGTTTTAAACTATAACTCATTAATTAGGCATAATTCATTTTAAAGTCATTTTTCAAGCGCGATTTAACACTTATCGATTTGAAGAGTCATTCATTGCCTCGGAATTACATTTCAAGCCTATTTAAGTCGTTTTAGCATAACATGATTCGAGTTATGATCAGGCAGCGAGTTTGCACATGCATCAATTCAGCTATTATTGAAAGTACGGTTACAGCCTATAACAATTCCTGTGCATTTCTAAGCTGAAAATTTACTGTTTCAAAACATGCATACTGACGGCAGTGAGCAAGGAATGTTTGTGCGGTTTGGGCGTGCATAAATAGGCTTGAAATTACCAGGCATCACATTTTCAATCAATCTCTGACATTTCTAACTACTTGAGCTAACCTTAATCGGACATGCAACATCATTCTACTGAGTTCATACTTAAAATAACAGCAACAGCTTAGGAGAGGATGTTCACTCACCTGAAAGTGCTTAATTACCCACTCACTTGGTAGTAATTCACGCCCAAACCCTTTTGAATTCGTTCTTGGTTCAGCTACACCCAGAACCGAAACCCTAGCTTTGATTTGGTCGCGATTTGGGTTTGTCTGGGGTCGAATTCGACCCCCAGATTTATAGAGGAGGTGGAGTGGGCAGTGGCTCGCCGGAATCCGGCACGTGGGCGGTGGTTTTTAGGTGTTAGACGCATGGTTGGAGAGCTGACTCGTTCGTGTGACGTGGGGAAGGAAAACAGGCAGTGGTTGGGTGGCTGGCGACGCGTGGGTGAGGCCAGACAGCTCCTCCTCTCGCCGGCGACACGTGACGGCCGGCGGTGACGCCAGGCGGCGACCGGGGGCCCGCGAGAGAGAGAGAGAGAGCGTAGCAGAGAGAGAGAGAGCGAGGTGCGAGAGGAGGGGGGGTCGGGTTCTGCCCGACTTCGGTCCCCCTTCCCCCTTTTCAAACTTTTTTTTTCTTTTTTTTTTGGGTTAAACTAACAACATACAGCTAAATTTTGATCCGTACTCGCTAATATTTAGGTTAAACCCAAATTGAACGACCTACCATGTACATTTTGGTTTAAACTTTGGGAATCTGTCAAGTAAAACGAAAAGCGATTTTAAAAACTGGGTTTAGCATAGATTCAATGTTTTATAAATAAGTAGCGTCAATGATAATATTAGTCAAATAATCGCCCCTTTTATTGAAACTAGTCGCTAAAAACTCACACGGTCGATTTAATACTTTCGTCGGATAACAAATTAAAAGCAACTGGTAAAATCAACAACTAAACAGTTAGTCGGTGATAGCACGAAAGCATGGCCCTTACACTGTGGATGAAGGTATCCCACTTCGGGAGTTGAGGAGAACGAACCACGCCTTATAAGCGTGGGGATACCTCAACCCATCGAGGCGCCTTTTGAGGGCAGGGATGGTGGTAGCGTCCCGCCTGCCCTAAGAGGACGAAACCGTGAGGGCAGGGATGGTGGTAGCGTCCCGCTTGCCCAAAGCGGACAATACCTCGATGGCGGGTGGTCGTGGGCTGTTACAGTGGTATCAGAGCCATGGACCCGACCCGATGTGCCAGCGAGGACGCGGGCCCCTGAGGGGGGGTGGATGAAGGTATCCCACATCGGGAGTTGAGGAGAACGAACCACGCCTTATAAGCGTGGGATACCTCAACCCATCGAGGCGCCTTTTGAGGGCAGGGATGGTGGTAGCGTCCCGCCGGCCCTAAGAGGACAAAACCGTGAGGGCAGGGATGGTGGTAGCGTCCCGCCTGCCCAAAGCGGACAATACCTCGATGGCGGGTGGTCGTGGGCTGTTACAGGCTCTGATACCACCCAATGTAACACCCCCACTACCTACCAGGGATGTCACACCGCCAGGATCCCCCGAGGGAGACCCTTAAGGCTCTTCTTCTTTTAATCTTCTTCTTAATTTTTACCCAACTTTAGCTTAGGTTAGGAAAACCTGGGACGAATCCGGCAGAGTTCCGTCTGTAATATCAACATTTCCATAATTTACATTATAATTTGTAGGGTACCTGTATCATTACAACTAAAATTCAAAAAGGAAATAGGAGTTTCCAGCGAGTCACACACTCGCGGTTGAGGCTTATGCCTTTACAACAGTCATACAGTTAGTTACATGGTTCGCAGATAGTCCAGAGCCAACTACATGTTTACTCTTTACATTACATCTAACAAAGAAGGACATGGCAGCTTCAGCAAGCGGCAGCAACATAAGAACACTTTCTGGAAGACTGGATGTCCGTAAGCAAGCAGCACGCATAATCTTTCATTCATTACCTGGGAAGGGGAAAAGAGGAAGGAAATGGAGTGAGTCACTACGTGCTCAATGAGTGCCCCCTCCACTTCCTAAAGTAAACCTTTTCCAAGTTCTATGACCTTTAGTGTGCATTTGTTAATGTGCACGTGGTATTCAAGTTACGTTGAGCTATGCGGTACACATTAGAGGCACTTGACCATATTATTAACATAAAGTGTTCTTCATGCGAGGAACGTTGGCATGTTAAGGATGGGCATCATAGGATTGTGAGATGTATTAATACTCATTCGTCCAACATGCACTTTCTAAGTATAGTTACTTAACGCAACATAATGACTTGATGGAAACGTAACTATCTGGAGTAAACATGAGAACTTGACCATACACTACTTGAGATCATATGAAACAAAGCATTTTCATTCATATTAGTCGTATTACGACTGCTCATCTTTCTTTCAATCAACTGTTAGTCAACCTTCAACCTTTCTTTTTATAAAGCATTTAAGACGGCAATTGCCAACTACATTTTTCATTCATAAGGAAAATACTTGTGGCCTAAGATCATTACAGGGTGCTAATTGGGTGAGAACTATCCTCGATCCCATAGTGAGACCTAACGCTCATGCTTAAGCTCTTACTCCCGGGATGGCTACATATAACATATCGGACCATTACATTAACTCTGGTCAGGGCTTCTAGGGTTTATCCGGACTTATCCCCTAGGAAAACATTACATTATATTATATTGTCCGCAGCACATTATCTTAGCCACTCAAAGCGTATCGGCCATAACGGCTAGTAGTTTTCCGTTTCAAACAATGAAATCATTCAACGTATAATTCCCATCTCCCTTTTGTTAAAACGTTTTAGGGTTCCTCCCAAATACTATTTGAATAGCTAAAATAGGTCATAGCTCGTTACTAGACATGGCTATTGTTCATTTAAAACACATGAAAAGTCATTAGTCAAAACATCCCCCTTCCATACACATGTTACATTTTAAATATACAAGGAAAGGGAAACACACACATCACATTTAAACACTTCGTAATCATTTCAACACAATGAGCCACACATGGCCTCGCAATCCACACGATTGCGGTAATTTCAGAACCCGACCCCCCTCCTCTCGCACCTCGCTCTCTCTCTCTCTGCTACGCTCTCTCTCTCTCTCTCGCGGGCCACCGGTCGCCGCCTGGCGTCACCGCCGGCCGTCACGTGTCGCCCGCGAGAGGAGGAGCTGTCTGGCCTCACCCACGCGTTGCCAGCCACCCAACCACTGCCTGTTTTCCTTCCCCACGTCACACGAACGAGTCAGCTCTCCAACCATGCGTCTAACACCTAAAAACCACCGCCCACGTGCCGGATTCCGGCGAGCCACTGCCCACTCCACCTCCTCTATAAATCTGGGGGACGAATTCGACCCCAGACAACCCCAAATCGCGACCAAATCAAAGCTAGGGTTTCGGTTCTGGGTGTAGCTGAACCAAGAACGAATGCAAAAGGGTTTGGGCGTGAATTACTGCCAAGTGAGTGGGTAATTAAGCACTTTCAGGTGAGTGAACATCCTCTCCTAAGCTGTTGCTGTTATTTTAAGTATGAATTCAATAGAATGATGTTGCATGTCAGATTAAGGTTAGCTCAAGTAGTTAGAAATGTCAGAGATTGATTGAAAATGTGATGCCTGGTAATTTCAAGCCTATTTATGCACGCCCAAACCGCACAAACATACCTTGCTCACTGCCGTCAGCATGCATGTTTTGAAACAGTAAATTTTCAGCTTAGAAATGCACAGGAATTGTTATAGGCTGTAACCGTACTTTCAATAATACCTGAATTGATGCATGTGCAAACTCGTTGCCTGATAATAACTCGAATCATGTTATGCTAAAACGACTTAAATAGGCTTGAAATGTAATTCCGAGGCAATGAATGACTCTTCAAATCGATAAGTGTTAAATCGCGCTTGAAAAATGACTTTAAAATGAATTATGCCTAATTAATGAGTTATAGTTTAAAGCGGAATTAAAATTGAAGTTAATTTAACGTATTTAGCTTCGATTCAAGTTAGTGAGTTATAGTTTAAAACGGAATTAAAATCGAAGTTAATTTAACGTATTTAGCTTCGATTCAAGTTAATGAGTTATAGTTTAAAATGGAATTAAAATCGAAGTTAATTTAACGTATTTAGCATCGATTCAAGTTAATGAGTTATAGTTTAAAACGGAATTAAAATCGAAGTTAATTTAACGAATTTAGCATCGATTCAAGTTATGTAGCTAATTTATGAAAATGGATTAAAAACGAAGTTAGTCTAAAGTGTTTAGCTTCCATTCGAATTGGACTAGCTAATGTTTTATGTGTGTAACGAAATAAATTTGAACCCTTTTAGTACATTCGTGCTAGGGAAATTACTTCGAAATGCATTGTTGGGTTTAGCATGGAATTATATTTGATTTACTGAATAAAGTATCGTTGAATTACGAATAAATGTGGCTATTTGCACGTTTGTTGTAACGCTCCGCTGAATGATGCTGGTTGCTTAGGTAAGGGCCTAAACTCCCCTCTCTTTTTCATAAGCTAATATGATAAGATGATGTGATTAATAAATCGATGAATCGAGTTGGTAGTTGGATGGTTTGAGGAAAGAATTATGAGCGATCGAGGTCTTGTGGTACGGGGCTTGTGAGGAGGGAGTTCGGGTTATGAAATTACCGCAATCGTGTGGATTGCGAGGCCATGTGTGGCTCATTGTGTTGAAATGATTACGAAGTGTTTAAATGTGATGTGTGTGTTTTCCTTTCCTTGCATATTTAAAATGTAACATGTGTAGGGAAGGGGGATGTTTTGACTAATGACTTTTCATGTGTTTTAAATGAACAATAGCCATGTCTAGTAACGAGCTATGGCCTATTTTAGCTATTCAAATAGTATTTGGGAGGAAACCCTAAAACGTTTTAACAAAAGGGAGATGGGAATTATACGTTGAATGATTTCATTGTTTGAAACGGAAAACTACTAGCCGTTATGGCCGATACGCTTTGAGTGGCTCAGATAATGTGCTGCGGACAATATGATATAATGTAATGTTTTCCTAGGGGATAAGTCCGGATAAACCCTAGAGGCACTGACGAGGGTTAATGTAATGGTCCGATATGTTATATGTAGCCATCCCGGGAGTAAGAGCTTAAGCATGAGCGTTAGGTCTCACTATGGGATCGAGGATAGTTCTCACCCAATCAGCACCCTGTAATGATCTTAGGCCACAAGTATTTTCCTTATGAATGAAAATTGTAGTTGGCAATTGCCGTCTTAAATGCTTTATGAAAAGAAAGGTTGAAGGTCGACTAATAGTTGATTGAAAGAAAGATGAGCAGTCGTAATACGACTAATATGAATGAAAATGCTTTATTTCATATGATCTCAAGTAGTGTATGGTCAAGTTCTCATGTTTACTCCAGATAGTTACGTTTGCATCAAGTCATTATGTTGCGTTAAGTAACTATACTTAGAAAGTGCATGTTGGACGAATGAGTATTAATACATCTCACAATCACGTCCTATGATGCCCATCCTTAACATGCCAACGTTCCTCGCATGAAGAACACTTTATGTTAATAATATGGTCAAGTGCCCCTAATGTGTATCGCATAGCTCAACGTAACTTGAATACCACGTGCACATTACAAATGCACACTAAAGGTCATAGAACTTGGAAAAGGTTTACTTTAGGAAGTGGAGGGGGCACTCATTGAGCACGTAGTGACTCACTCCATTTCCTTCCCCTTTTCCCCTTCCCAGGTAATGAATGAAAGATTATGCGTGCTGCTTGCTTACGGACATCCAGTCTTCCAGAAAGTGTTCTTATGTTGCTGCTGCTTGCTGAAGCTGCCATGTCCTTCTTTGTTAGATGTAATGTAAAGAGTAAACATGTAGTTGGCTCTGGACTATCTGCGAACCATGTAACTGTATGACTGTTGTAAAGGCATAAGCCTCAACCGCGAGTGTGTGACTCGCTGGAAACTCCTATTTCCTTTTTGAATTTTAGTTGTAATGATACAGGTACCCTACAAATTATAATGTAAATTATGGAAATGTTGATATTACAGACGGAACTCTGCCGGATTCGTCCCAGGTTTTCCTAACCTAAGCTAAAGTTGGGTAAAAATTAAGAAGAAAATTAAAAGAAGAAGAGCCTTAAGGGTCTCCCTCGGGGGATCCTGGCGGTGTGACATCCCTGGTAGGTAGTGGGGGTGTTACAGTTTTCGACCCTGTTTTCGAGGGTGTTCGGGCGTCTGATCTTCTCGAAGCAGCGGGCAATTTTTGACTAAGTGATCTGGTTTGCCGCACTTGAAACACCCTGTGAGCTGTTCTTTGGAGGTGTTTCTGGACTTGCTGAAGTCTTTTTTTCGGTTGTTTTCCTTGACCTTTTTGAAGAATTTCTTGAATTTTCTGGACATTAGGGCCATTTCTTCATCTTCAAGGTCAGAGTCAGTGTCCTCATGTGCTTTCAAGGCAAGCCCACGATCCTTCTTTTGCTCCTCTCTTTGCTGTGAGTTCTTTCGGAGTTCATAGGTCTGGAGATTACCAATCAACTCGTCGAGGGTGATCTGGTTCATGTCTTTAGCCTCTTGGATGGCTGTTACTTTGGCCTCCCACATGCGAGGTAAAATTCTGAGGATTTTCCTCACCAACTCTTCAGTGGTGAAAGATCTTCCCAGGGATTTTAACTCGTTCGTGATGTGGGTGAACCGTGTATACATGTCCATCACAGTTTCATGATCACCCATATCAAACAACTCATATTGTCGCATAAGTAGCTCAATTCTAGATTGTTTAACTTGACTCGTACCTTCATGAGCAACTTGCAGAGCATTCCAGATAGCTTGGGCTGATTCACACTCAGAGATGCGAGTGTATTCATCGGGTCCTAGGCCAAAATATAGAAGCTTTTTGGCCTTGGCATTTTTCTCCATTTTCTTGTAGTCCTCGGCATCAAACTCTATGGATTCCTTGGGAACCTTCTTACCATCTTCAAGCACCTTGGTGGGAACAAGGGGCCCGTTCTTGATGAGCATCCATAATTCATAATCTTCTACCTGAATATAGTTCTCCATCCTATTCTTCCACCAACTATAATGTTGGCCGTTGAAATAGGGTGGACGAGTAATGGATTGCCCTTCAAGAATTCCTTGTGGGGTACTCATCTTCAGAATCTCTCAAGGTGTTAACCTTTTGTAAGAGAACCCGCTCTGATACCACTTGTTGAGTTCGTGAGTATACAACCACAAGAGGGGGGTGAATTGTGGTGTCTGATTTTCGCGTTGTAAATAACAAACACCCTAGTAGAGGTTGTTCTCAAATGACAAACACCCTGATAGCTTGTTTGCATGGGGTGTTCTCAAATATTGCAGATGCGAAAATCACCAAGATAAATGCGGAAAATAAAGCACACACAATTTTTACGTGGAAAACACCTCTAGCCCAACTGAGGTGTGAAAAACCACGACCTACCTCGTGTAGGATTTAACCACTTTCACTAACGGGCTTCACACGTTACAAATGTAACACACCTTGTTACAACTTGCAACCACGTAACCTTCTTCCCAAAGACAGGTTACACCACGTCCAACCTTCGCAAGATTAGACACGTCCAAGTCCACACGACTAGGACACACTCACTCACTTTTCTGATTCAAGATCAGGGTTACAAACACCTTATAGGGGGTGCTTCTTACTAAGCAGATGTAAGGTACAATGAAGATCCTATTATGCCAATGGTTTGAAAACTCAAAATCAAACACAGCTTGTCACGGTTTGCTTTTTAGAATGAAGCTCAAGAATCTTTGAGTGTAGACCGTGTTTTCTGATTTTTCCTGAATTTTTCAAAAAGCTGTGTTTAAGCAAATTCAACCTGAGTTTTCTATCTGCTCTTTTCTCGTGTGTTGTGTGTCTACTGGGAGAGAAAAAGCTGAGGTTTTTAAACACAAAAACCAGCGGTCATAAGCCACAGAATCAGCTAAGTATAGAAAACGATTTTCAATCAGGAAATGTTCTCCTACGGCTAGTGATAAAATTTTGCCAAAATATAAGGGATTTGATATCTTAAAAGATAACCCTTATCTTCCCATAACCGTGAGGTGGATTCAAAAAAGCAACCAGAAATTTTCAGCTTTTGAAACTTTACCATATCCGAAAATATGGTCAAAGGAAATCTTTAAGTTTTGGCAAATCTCCCAAAACTTATTTTCGAAAATCTCCCATAATATTTTCAAGAAATATCCTTTCCAAAGAAATAGCAATTTTGAAATTCAAGGAAAGTAATCTGGAGATCTTAGCCAACTAAAATAAATTTTCAAAGATAACCGGGTGTGCCTACTGCAGTTCAGAAACACCCTAGGTACCCTGTTCGCAGGGTTGTTCGCAACTGGTGTTCTGAAGCACTTAGCGCAAATACCAATTCAAGAGGTGTTTAAAATGATGTTTTCAATATTGGCATATTAACAAGAGTCTAAATAAATAAAACCTATATACCCGAGACTTCTTGTTTTGAATGTCATCTTGTCCAAGATTTATGGTGCTGCTGTGAACACCAAGGCCACCTTGTTTGCTGGGGTTGTTCTTTCCATTGCTAGAGTTCAGGAACATGCCTTACAATCAACTGTCGAGATGGTGTTCTTGACTTAATATAGAATCACCAAGTAAAACCTGTTTTGAAGACTTGTTCTCACATGTAGCAAACCAGTTAGTATAATAAAGAACACAAACACCAGTTAGGCCTGTTTGGAGACCGTGTTTGGAGCAACATTACTAGGACAAATTTTTACACTTGGATTTGTTATCATCAAAACTAAATATAATAACTCAACAACAGATATTTGTTTCTTAAGTTGATTTCAGTTTTAATTTTAGCTAACTCTGATTTTAATTCTAAAACTATATCAGTGATATAGTTCAATTGAGGTGCTACAGGGGAAATGCCTTTCGGTGAGTGAACAATATGTGAATAATTCGGTCTAGGCCAAGCTGATGATGATTCAAGCATTAATCATAGTTAATTAGCTCAATTAATTATTAATTAGCTTAATTATCTTAATTATTTTTGGTCTCGTGGCTTTTATACCAATTGAAAGAGGGCGTCGAGTAGTGTTAGTGAGCAAAATATCATATCACAAACACAAATTTAGATTTTTCAAAAGTAGGTTTTTAAGAATTGAGGATAGATTTGCAAATATGAAAAGTTTAGGAAGTTTGTGCAAATAAGTGAATAGTGAATGGGGCCCTTCTTGCTAGTTACGCTAAAACACAGGACACCTTATTAGTTATCAAATAAGAGGGCCCTTAAAATATTTTACAATAAACAGAGGATACCTCTGTGTAATTTTTCCCCTTTTTCACTCACCACACATTACGTGACCTTAATTATAATTTTTTGGCTTGTGACGACTTGTTATATGACGATAATTTTTTGAAAAGTCATATTGCATGACCTTTGTTTTGTGTACTCGTCATGTCTTTTGCCTAACGTTATTTTGGAATGTCACGTCATGTGACCTTAAATTTTCGATGTTACCTATATGTGACCTTAAGTTTTCGACTCGTCACACATTATATGACCTTAATTTTGTGGCTCGTCACTCCTTGTCACATGACATTATTTTTTTGGAATGTCACCTTACATGACCTTAAATTTTCGGCTCGTCACATGTTATGTGACCTTAGTTTTTTTTGGCTCATCACGTCTTGTTATGTGTGACGTTAATTTATTTAGAATGTCACGTTAAGTGACCTTAAATTTTTGGCTCTTCATGTTATATGACCTTGTTTTTTTTGGAATGTCATTCCATGTGACCATAATTTTTTTTTTTTTTTGGGGAATATCACATTACATTCACTTAATTTTTTAACTCGTCACGACTTATTACATGATGTTAAATTTTTAGAATGTCACGTTATGTGACTTTAAATTTTCAACTCGTCACAAGTTACGTGACCTTGTTTTTCGGGCTTGAAGTGGTTATTTCCTTGCTAAAAGTATTTGTGTCATGTGCTCGAAGTTATACATCTATGTTTAACATTTATTGCAAGTAGGTGCCTTCGTACAAATAGTGTTTTTCCCGGTGTGTAGTCACCTCGTGCTTTTTAAGTTGAAATGTCACTTAAGAGTGTCACTTCAATATAGTACACATAGCTTTGTCGCCGATTTATATATATAGACCCTTACCAAGACCAAGGTATAGTCATGTAGTGCTTTGTGTCGTTCCAGATTGATTGAGAAATAACACCAAGTGATAGGCCAGAAAGGGAAAGCCACATAACATTTTACCATTTCTTACTCATATTTCCGTCATATCCTCCATATCTACTTTTTATTCCTGCCTTATTCCCCTTAAGTAGGTTCGTGTTGCTTATTATTAACGATTCTACCTTATTCCAAGGGCTGTATTGTAGGCAGCCTATTCTGACTTTGTCAGTGCCTAATTCCAAGGCTCGAACCTGTGATCTTTTGGTAAGGTTGTCTCCATGTAACCAAAAGGTCACATTGTTCGAGCCTTGGAATCAGCCACTGACAAAGTCAAGATATGCTACTAACAATACACCCATTGGGGTGGGGCCCTTCCTTGGACCCTGCGTGAATGTGGGATGCTTGTGCATCAGGATGTACCTCATTATTACTTCCATCGGTTGTTCTGGGTTGCAGTCTTCATTGGCTCCTTATTCGTTGGGTATAATTTTATACTTGAACTTCTATCTAATAATTTGTATGTCGAGTGAGGATTGTTTGGACGAGTCCACCTCTGAGTATGATCCCTATTACGGGGTTGGATTAGATGATGACACTAGTGACTTAGAAGATGCGACGAGCACTTCCTCATTAGAGGATGTTACATGCCCCCTACTCGGCTCAATATTTCCCTAGACAGTGTACCAATGACCACATTTCCAAAACTCAATTAGCTCAAGAAAGCTGTGGCATGATGTTGGGATTATTGAATTCCTCATCTTTATAACTTACCCATAATATAATAGACTTTTGCTTTCAGGAGAACACAACCCCTCCTACATTGCCTCAGATGACCATATTGCCATCAACATAAAGCACTTAGAGTTCAGATTTCGCTTTCCTCTGCATGATTTCATCATGGAGGTGTTACAAATGTATGATTTGTGTTTGGCTTAACTAACCCCAATCTCAACACAACTCCTAGCTGGCTTTATATGGGTGTGGATTAAAGGGATTTTCATTAACCCTTAAGCACTTTCTATCACTCATCAGTTGAGCAATGAACAAAATCCAAATACTGGATACGGGTGGTGGTCATTTGGAAATCATGATGGGTTCCTCACTGTATACCGAAGCTGTTGGTCAGGGGATGAAAAGGAAGGTTGGGTTACGTGTATGCTGGTAACAAACTTTGAGTGCATGAGGATTTTAAGGAGCCTAACACTGTTTTAAATTCTGGGTTCCCAAAACTTTCACGGGAAGGAAATAGGGCTAGAAAATACTTTGAAGCAGCTAGGATGGGTGGTGGCAAGCGGAAGACCCCTGTTCCTTCTATTTGGTTACTTCACATGAGTTACGTCTTCAGTGACTGATAACTTGTTGCCTTTTCACCTCAGCCATATAATGCCTATGAGTGAGGCCTTGCCCTTCTAAAGATTGGAACCACCTTCCTTTTTCAGGTCCTTTGGTTAGCTTTTTAGTACTATTATCATTGTTGTCATATGTATATATTTTTTGACTTGTTACAGTTGCATGTAGAGCCAGTGTGTAAGGAATTGGATGTGGTTAGCTTTGAATGATGATGACACTTCTCTATCACCCATTCTGCCAGCTCTTGTTCTTTTGGAATTCTTACCCATGATTCAACACGTTCAAGCTACCATAAAAGGACTCTTGTAAGGGGTGTGGCGGGGGGAATAGCCCTAACATCATGTCGATTCCCTATGTCGGGCAAGGCTTATAAAAGGATGTGGGTATCTCCCAAGGTTCCAACAAGGGCACCTTAGTAGGTCCTCAAGGCTCTTCTAGTAAAACTATCACTGTACAAGCCCTTCAAGCCGCTAAGCACTTCAACATTTTGGTTCCTCCTTTTCTGGAGCAAAACATGTTAGAGGATGAAATTCCTCTTACCTTTAAGAGGCCTAGTGATCATGAAGCAAATAGTAGCAATGGGCGGAGGCCCAGAGCTAGAGGAGGTCCCGGAGGAGCTTTTCTTGCTTTCCCTATGTCTCATAGTACGGTAGTAACATCTAAATGTATAAATATCACGGAAAAAGCGGGATCGATCAAATTATCTGTAGGGTACATCAACTGAAAGTTTCAGGTAACTCAGACCTCGTAATTAATCAAAGGAACGATGTTTATGAAGTTAGAAGATAAACAAGAAAAGATCACGACAAAACTAGTAACATGCCCCAGTTTAGACTCAGCCCAATGAAGATTCACTTCTTTCCATTTTCATTTTGTTTTTTAGCCTAACTTGATATGAGCTTGAATCAAGCTTTATTCTTCATTGAAGCGTGAAACTTACGTTCTCTATAAGGGGCACTAGGAGCCGACATCTTTGGAAGTACGACACATTTGTATGCTGACCGCCGGCTCATTCTTTAATAGGCATATGGCTAGAGCCATTGATAGAGCCACAAGTGATAAGTGCATAATGTATACATCATTTTAGGGCTATTTTGTTTCATTTTTAGGAGAATTATGTGCGTAATGTTATTATTTATACTCATATTCTCAGTTTATGGTTGGGTATAGTTGTTTGATGTGTTTTTCAAGATTTTACGCCTTTTTACCCAGCATTTGAGCATAAATAGATGTATTTTGACCTCCCCCATAGACACCCATGAGTTGCTACGTTCGTAGAGCAAGAAAACAGCAGAGAGCTGGTTCTGGCCCAGACCACGGTCGAACTGTGGTACTTGCCATGGACCGTAGTAAGCATGAAACTGCTGCCTCTTTGTCTTCCTTTGGTTGTGCAGCTGAGATCAATCGAGCCCCTCTATAAAATACCCCGTTCTGCAGCCAAAAAAAAAAGAGAATAAGACACAAGCATAGAGTTAGCATAGATTAGAGCTTTACCACAATTTTCTTTTTCTTCTCAAATTTTGTTGTTTCTTTTAAGATTTCTAGTTTGATTTTAGTTTTGGTGAGAAATCTTGAGTGGATGTGTTTGGTTTTCGAGGTGATTTGAAGCCCTTGGTTGAAGGCCATCTCAGTCAAACCTTTCTCTTAGATTTCTCCAGATTGTTGGTTAGTTTGTTTAATTCTTAATCATGTGTAAGTAGTTTACTTTTTTGTCTAGGAATTTAGTAGTTTATGAAAGTGTTGTTGGATCATGTTTTAATTTAAAGAATTGTGCTTATGTTCATGATTGGTTTGATTTCATTATGTCAAGTCTCATTCATGTTGTTAGTGGATTTTTGGCCAAAATGTGCTTAGACAATTCAAACAATCGGATGAAAAACTAAAAGGTGACATTTGGTTGTTGGACTGCTTGATTAGACCTAACGTGGAGTCATCTCAAAAGAGAGATTTGCATGTTAGGAGGACTGGAAAGTAATTGAAGACATTTAGCTTGGATTAAAGCAAATTAGTTTGAAAGAACGACTTCTGCTTTGTTTAGGCAAATTTGATTGATTTCAAAAGAATAGATCAAATTTCTAGATAGATTACAATTCCTTGAGATTAACCGATTTAGAGAAAAGCACATGATTGTCGTCTTGATCCAATACCCTTTCATAACTACCAGAATTCCTAGACATATTTTCTCTTTGATTCATTCAGAATAGTGAATTAGAAGTTGTCAAATCGAACCCTTTGAATTAGAATTTTACTTAGCATATTTTGACAGACAAGACTCGGTAAGTTACATTAGTCCCTGAGGAATGATATCTTTATCTATACTACGGCTACCCGAGCGATCAAGTTTTTGGCGCTGTTGCCGGGGATTAAACTGTTAACTATTGAGTTAGTATTGCAAAAGTGACTAAGTATTTTATTATCTTTTATTATTATTTTCTTTTCTTGTTTAATTGCACTGGTAGTGTTGATGATAGTAATTACAGGAATTCTTTTTGTTTATGCAAAGTCCAATCTTATACGAACTCGACCCTGAGATTGAAAGGACTTTTCACTTAGGGAGAAAAAATCAAAGGATTGAAGAACAAAGACGCGAGGCTAGAAGGAATCCAACAAGCATGGCGGGTGGAGGAGGTGACCAAAGAAGAACGGTTCGAGATTTCATTACTCCTGAAGTCCAAGGGATCGCCTCAAGCATTGCCCGCCCTACTGTTGATGCCAACAATTTCGAGCTCAAACCATCACTCATTTCGATGGTGCAGCAATCCTAGTTTGGAGGAACGCCTTTAAAAGACCTGAATCTACGCCTCTCGGTCTTTTTAGAGGTGTGCGATACTTTAAAGCTTAATGGAGTCTCCACTGACGCAATTCGCCTGCGCCTATTTCCTTTTTCCTTGAGGGACAAAGTAAGGGCTTGGTTACACTCCTTGCCATTTGGATGCATTGCCACTTAGGATGAGTTGACAAGAGCTTTCTTCGCCAAGTTTTTCCCTCCGAGCAAAACAGTAAGCTTGAGAAATCAAATCACCAATTTCATGCAAAAAGATGAAGAGACGCTCTGCGAAGCCTGTGAGCGATTTAAAGATTTGCTATGCCTATGCCTCCATCATAGTCTTCAATGTTGCATAATTATCCAAGCCTTTTATAATGGTGTGACCCAATCTGTGAGGTCCACTATTGATGCGGCGACAGGAGGAACTTTGATGAGCAAAACAGAGGATGAAGCCTATAATCTGATTGAGAAAATGGCACTCAATAATTTTCAATGGTCCACCGAACGAGGCCAATCCAAATGGGTTGGAGGTAAGTTTGAAATTGATGCGCTTACTTTACTTTCTACTAAAATAGATGCTATGACTTAAAGACTAGACCGAATGAATGTTAATACTGTGAATTCTAGTGCCCCTTCCCCTTGTGAAATTTATGGTTCTATTGAGCATGTAACTCTAAATTGTCAAGTAATGAGTCCGTTTTCCCAAGGCCTTAGTGAAGTTAACTATGTTTAAAACTTCAACCCGAGACCGGCCAATGACCCTTACTCTAATACATATAATCTAGGTTGGAAGAATCATCTAAATTTTTCCTATAGGTCTAGTCCAGACCCATTAAATGTGCCCCATATGAATGCTAGACCACCCCCTGGTTTTCAAAGAGCTCCGTTCCCTTCTCAAATGCCCCAAAAGTCCAATTCAAAGTCGATGATGGAAAGCATGCTTATGGCACAATAAAAATAGGATGAGTATATTAAGTAATTAGCCTCAAAGGTTAATGTGCTTATAACTCATAATAGGATGTTTGAAACCCAAATTGCCCAAAAAGCTAGTTTTTCATCTACGCCCTTAGACAGACTTCCTAGCAAGCCCGAACCTAACCCTCGTGAGCATTACAACTGCGTTACTTTGAAAGAAGAAATAAAGGACTTAACTAACCCTGAGGATGTACCAATAGAAAAGGGTAGGAAAATAATTATGGCTGGAAGTAAGGAACAGAACAATGGTAGTAAGACTGCCACATTTAAAGAGAATGACACTGTAGAGTTTCATACAATTTTTCCCACTATGCTCCCTGACCCAGGTAGTTTTTCTATTCCTTGCATTGTGGGAAAAGTGGAAGTTGAGAGCGCTCTATGTGATCTAGGTGCAAGCGTTAGTATCATGCCATATTTTTTGTTTCATAAGCCTCACCTAGGACCATTACTAGCCGTATCCTTTTCACTACAGTTAGCTGATAGCTTTAAGACATAACCCATAGGCAGATTAGACGATGTGCCAGTCAATATAGGAGATATTTGGGTACCGAAGGACCTTATCATAGTAGATATGCCTGAGACCGATGATGCTCAAATTATCCTAAGTCGGCCCATTTTGACTACAGCTGGTTGCCACATTGATGTAAGAAAAGGATGGATTACGTTTGAGGTAGAAGGGCGCTATGCTGTGTTTCGTCATACAAAGGAAGATGTGGTTTCCCCTAGTTCTTCTTTATTGGATGCATTACCCTTTTTCCCTGAGATTGATATGGAGGATGTCTTGAATTGTGGCCATCCTCCTAATTATGACTAGATTTCTTATAAGGATCTCGACCAACGGTATGTTAAAGTGGAATTTCCTGCTCCTACGCCACCTAACATGCCTGAGGTTGAGGTCCCTATGCCTAATGAGTCTTCCATGAGCAACAATTGTAGGTTCACATAAGCTGTTCTCTCTATGCCCCCTATGGAAGGATTTGATGTAGATTTTGATTTAGGGGTTGAATAAGTTGATAGTGACCCGCCTGATAAGGCACGAGTGCACTTTGTTTTATACGTAGATTAGGCACTTTGGCACTGTGTCACGAAAACGAAGGACCTTCAACTCGAACTTTTGTGGTGGACCTTCGGCTAAAGAAGTTTGACTTTGTGATCCGAGATAAAGTCAATATCCATACACTATCTGATCCGAACCAAGCACAGAAGAAGGGCCAAGCTCTTGATCTTAAAAGAGTACTTCTTGGGAGGCAACTCAAGCTCTTGTTCCTATTTCTTTTTCTTAGCTTGCTATTTTTAGTTTGGCGAAAAAAAAGAAACAAAAAAAACAAAAAAAATTTATGAATAAAATGTTAGCCGCCACGGCCAGATCCCAAGAACCACGGCCGTGGGGTGCCACCCAAACAATATAAAAAATAGAGGACCAGTAGACACCATGGTCAGACCATGTGAGTCCCACGGTCAGTGGTGTACTACTACGACCCGCGATCTAGATTTTTGACTGTGGTGCCCACTCACCTCCCTTACACTTCATCTTCAACCTCTCGACACACACTCTCTTTACCTCCATTTTCTCTCTCTAACTCTCCACACCTCACACCTTCAATCTTCCTCATTTCTTCACCATTTTCACTCAATTTCACCCAAAATCATCCACTTTTCACTCAATCTTTAATCTTTCTCCATAAATTCCATCTCTTTCTTCTTCTTCTCCTTAAACTCATTTCATCCACCATACCCATCCTATTCTTTCATCTTTTTCTTCTTCTTTTTACTAAATTTCTTCATTTTCTTCTTCAAATTTTCTTATTTAGGTTTTAATTTTGATTTTTGTTTTGGTTTTTGCAACTATGGCACAACTAAGAGACGAAGGAGTACCAAGAAGGTTGGATCTTCAAGTCAAGCACCACTTTAACCTCAAAGGGTACCCCGAACTACACGTACTAGAGGTAACATTCCTCACCCTCTTGGTTTGACACATCCTGATCATATTGCTAGATATGATTATTTGAATGAATGTTTGGTTGCAGCAATTAGACATTATGATGAGGATTTGTTAGCCCTATTCGGAATGTTGGATGATATTAGATGGTTGCATGCAAGAGGTGGTATGTGACACTTTTTGGAACTCAAAGAGCATATATATCGAAACCTAACCCTAGAATTCTTAAGTACACTCCATGTAGAGGTCACTAGAGGGCCTCAATGTCAAGTCGGATATATATCATTTTATTTGCAGGGTCAATTTTACGAGATGAACTTAGGTATCTTTAATAGTATTTTCAGTTTTTCACCTAGCATGGATTTACAGATCGCCAAGTCCCCTACGAATTCAACCCGAATGCATTTTGGGGTGAACTTTCGGGGAGTATTAGGTACAGTACTAGTTCGTCAAAGTGTATACATATTGGGAACCCTTGCATTAGAGCAGCTCAGCGTATTTTGGCTTGTTCCCTTTTTGCTCGGGATGATAGGCTGAATGGCTCGAGATTGTCTGAGTTGTACTTTTTATCTTATATGCTTGATGGAATTCAGCTTGACTCAGGTTCCTTTTTAGCCAGGCAATTGCATAGTGCTATTGTTAGCACTAAACGTAGGATAGTCATAGGTGGTATTATGACTACTATTGCTAGATTTTTGGGAGTTGAGCCCAACCCTGAGGATAGAGTTTTCAGGTCTGAGCGGCTTGATCAAGCTACTTTTGAGATTATGAACTTTTGTGAAGTTGAGGCGAGTCGCCTATGTTGGATTTACCCCGGGGACCGGCTTTTGCCGCTTTGTAATGTCGATCAAATCATTTTACTTCACCGGCCTAACCTTTATTAGGTACTTGGTGATGAGGAGGTTGTTCGACCTGCACACCATTATCCAGCCCCTCACTTTAGTCAAGCAGGACCTAGTTCTTCCTCTTAACCGCCCCTTCCTGACTATACTGACATCCAAGACACCTTTAGATCCATTCAAGAGGAGCAAGTTTTTCTTCGAGCATTTGTTGCTTTCAAGAACGCCCCTCTTCAGGACTTTATCCAAGAGCGCCATGATGAGTTTCGTGGGATGCTTGCTACCCAGGCACAATATTTCCAAGAGTATAGGGCATGTCTAGAAACTTGGCGAAATTGGCATATCTCTTATGGCCAACCACCCCATCCTCCATCACCACCCCCTTTCTGAATGCTCTATGATACTCCCCTTTCCTTTTTCTATTATGTACCCACATTAAGGGCAATGTGTGATTGAAGCATGGGGGAGTTATTCGTTATATTTGGCGTCTGATGCCTGTTTTCAGTTTGGTGTGTTTGTGCTTTGTATATGCAGTTAGTGGTAGTTTTTGAAATTTTTGATTTAGGTTTTTGTTTTGTTTAGTAGTGCATTTAGTTTTCTTTTCATTTAGGTTGCATTTTAGTTTTTCTTTTTTTTAGTCATTTTGCATTTTAGTTTTCATTGTTATTAAGAGTTCAAAAAATCAATACAAAAAAAAAAAAACAACATAAAACAAAAATTAAAAAGAAAAAAATCCTCCGATGATGATCTTTTTAGATTTGGTAGACTTCTTTGGTTTAGTTTGATCCCTTGATTTACCCAAATGGTGCATAAAATGTTTGTGAATGAGTTCTTCAAAATGATATCTATGTTTTGACCATATGTTAGATGTGAGTTGATTTACCCCATGAGTCTTTTCATGATTTTTGGTGTATGTTTACAAGTGAGCTAGTTTTGACCCTGGTAGATGTCCCGTGATATTTTGAGCTTTTAGAGGCTATTCATCAATTTAGTCTCATATTTTCTTTTATGTATGACTCTTCCTTGACGCCATTTCTCTAGAACTTGCTTTGATTCTTATTCAAGATCACATTTCGCATATGCATTTAGACAATATAATTGAGACGTTCTTTTTCTTTGATTTGTTTAAACCCCACATCCCAATAGTCACCTTTGTTGTGTATTATATCCCTTGCTAGCCCCTTTGAGCCTATATCTGTTTTTCTTGATTTGAACCTCCTATTATAGCCCATGGCCAAATACTTGTCATACCTTTAAGCCGAGACTAGAGGAGTGTTTCATTATTTTGCATCATAGAGCACTAGTAAGGTGGATTATTATCTTTTAGTGAATTTTGGCTGTTTAGGTGAAGGGATATGAGATTTTGATAAATCGCTTGTTTTATTGTACAAAGTTTAGAGAAGAATTGAATTTTAAAGTTCGTTATGGATCTCCTCTTGGCTATCCGTTTTGGAAAAAAGAAAGAAAAAAAGGATCAGGAACCAAAAAAAAAAAAAGAAAAAGGAGGAAAAAAAAAACGAAAGAAGTGTTAGCCTTAGGGGAATTGTAAGATATTTGTCACTTTCGACTCTTTCTCTCTTCAATTTGAGATTTATTTTACTGATAAATTGTAATGGTTCAAGAAGGATGTCATATGATGCATTGGAATTATTTAAGTCTTAGTTTTTGGCTTCTAGCTCCTCATTTCCAAAACATTTGTTCCCCTCTTACCTTTACCCATGACCCTATTACAATCCTATGAAAGTCCTCATGATTGTCTAGTATGTTTCCATTTTGGTGATGACAAATTTAAGAATCTTATCAAGCTTATGGAAGATTTGAGTCTAAGGAATGAGAATTGAGAGAACCTTCATTATTATTAAACACGTGAGTGATGAGAGCCACATAACTAAAGTGAGATTCTACCGGTCTTGCTAGCCTTACTTGTTTCATATGCAGGAATGATTGTATTTGATGATTTGGTAAGATTGGTTCAAGTTTGACATTATGGTCTATCAAAAGGTTTCTGCAAATTTCATTCCCTAATCTGTTTATTAATAATTTTTGCACCTTTTTGGGCTACCTTTGGATCAGCTTTGCCAGTTGAAGTTACCTATGTCTATCCTGATGAGGCTATATATAGTTTTATTTTAAGCATTGCTTGAGGACAAGCAAAAGTTTAAGCATGGGGAAATTTGATAAGTGCGTAATATACATCATTTTAGGGCTATTTTGCTTCATTTTTAGGAGAATTATGTGCTTAATGTTATTATTTATACTCTTATTCTCGATTTATGGTTGGATATAGTTGTTTGATGTGTTTCGCAGGATTTTAAGCCCTTTTACCCAGTATTTGATGATAAATAGATGTATTTTGACCTCTCCCATGGACACCCATGAATTGCTACGACCGTGGAGCAAGAAAATAGCAGAAAGCTGGTTTCAGCCCAGACTACGGCCGGACAGTGGTATCTGCCACGAACTGTGGTGAGCATAAAAGTGCCACCTCTTCATCTTCGTTCGACTGTGTGGCTGAGTGAATCGAGCCCCTCTATAAAATCCCCCGTTCTGCAACCAAAAAAAAGAAAAAAGAACAACACACAAGCATAGAGTTAGCGTAGGTTAGAGCTTTACCATAGTTTTCTTTTTCTTCTCAAATTTTGTTGTTTCTTTTAAGATTTCTAGTTTGGTTTTAGTTTTGGTGAGAAATCTTGAGTGTATGTGTTTGGTTTTTACAGAGGTTTGAAGCCCTTGGTTGAAGGCCATCTCAGTCAAACCTTTCTCTGAGATTTCGCCGGATTGTTGGTTAGTTTGTTTAATTCTTAATCATGTGTGAGTGGTTTACTTTTTTCTCTAGGGATTTAGTAGTTATAAAAGTGTTATGAGATCATGTTTTAATTTAAAGAATTGTGCTTATCTTCATGATTGGTTTAATTTCGTTCTATCAAGTGTTCTTCATGTTGTTTAGTGGATTTTTGGCCAAAATTTGCTTGCACAATTGAAACAATCGGGTGAAAAACTGAAAGGTGACATTTGGTTATTGGACTGCTTGATTAGACCTAACGTAAAGTTATCTCGAAGGAGAGATTTTCATGTTAGAAGGACCAAAAAGTAATTGAAGATATTTAACTTGGATCAAGGTAAATTAGTTTGAAAGAACGGCTTTTGCTTAGTTTAGGCAAATTTGATTGATTTCGAAAGAATAGATCAAATTTCTGGATAGATTGCAGTTCCTCGAGATTAATCGATTTAGAGGAAAGCACATGATTATCTTTTTGATCCAATACCCTTTCATAATTACGAGAATTCTTAGACATATTTTCTCTTTGATTGATTCAGAATAGTGAATTAGAAGTTGTTAAATCGAACACTTTGAATTAGGATTTTGCTTAGCACGTTCTGACAGACAAGACTTGATAAGTTACATTAGTCCCTGAGGAACGATATCTTTATCTATACTACAACTACTCGAGCGCTTACGGTAGTTGATCAACAAGTGCACGATGGCGTTGTAGCAAGTCAAGGTCGATCCCACAGAGACTAGGTTGATCTACTGGGTTATAATCCCTTAAGTTAGGCTAAGAGAACCCAAGTTTGAGATTGAAATGTTAATAATAAATGATCTAAAGTAATGGATAAAAATCAAGGAATTAAAGAAATCAAGCAATTTTTCCAACCAAAATATCAAACTGGCACTTTTTCCTCTAATGGTTATTTTAAAACCGATAATCAAAGTTTCACAACCCTCTTGCAAGGTGAAGAGAAATATCTAAATCTAACCAATTATCATTTCTTAAGGGCTCTTGATTTATTTAGGTTCATTAAGCATGCGATTATCAAATCAATGGTTTCTCAATTAGTGGGACTTTCTCAAGACTCCACACAATCAAGTCAAATCCTAGGATTCTGGTATTAGATTTCACCTTTCAGTTTATCATCCAATACCCACAACATGCGAGAAAGTGATCAAGTTTCTCGCAAGGCAATAAACATCTACGATACGATAAAACAATCCAACAAATTCAAAAGCACCAAAGTTAACAACGCAAGGTCGAGAAATAAACAAGAATTTGCATAAATCCAAGATCAAAACTACAAATCTAATCAATATTGCAAAACATGAATTCTAAAATAAGGGGAGAAAAGAAAGGCAGAGAGAAGAATTGCTCAGCCAAAAATCGTGCTTGAATCTATCGATCGCAAACCCGGCATAGAATCCTTGCAAGATCTCACTTCGATTCTCTTTCTCTCCCTCTATCTAATCTAAACTAATCTATGATGGTGGATGAGATGGTGGTTGGTAAGATAGCCTCCCAAGAGCAGCTAAAAATCATGCTTTTATGGGCGAACTCAAGGCACCTAATGGCAGAAATGCACAGAATTCGAACAGCTGCGAAGAAAACTGAGTGAGTCGGCTGTAGCCTTCGCCACAGTTTGACCGTGGTGGCAACTGGGCTCTAGGGTCTCTATGTTTTGCTTCGTTGCTTCGTCCTCCAGCCTCCTGGATCATGGTACTTTCATCAGTATGTTCGCATTGGGTCATTTTGAGCCAAGCTTCTTTGATCCGCTAGGCCTCAAAAACATCTTCTACTTACTCGCTTTGGACTTGTAAACTTGAAATCTGCAATCATTTCTGAAACAAGTGAAACCAAAATGTAATAGAAGAAATAGGGATATAAATCGTATAATTTAGCATTTTAATCTCCAAAAATGACTCCCAAACACGTAAATAATCTGTGCAAATATGACATTCATTGGCCGCCCATTAAATCAAACAATTGCATTATGTCTTCTTAACTAATTTGATGGTCTAACCTTTCTGAACATTAGTAGCTCTATCACGATGCTTTTGAGGTAAAGTAGTCTCAATTAATTTCACTACTATCCGTAGGAATGTTGCTTCTTCCTTTTACCTCGGGAAGTTCTATGGATGATTCTTGATCGACTTAAGGCATCTCTGTAGCAGATGGAAGAGCTCCTTACATCGAGATCAAGTATATTGGAGTGCCTTCCTCTCTGGTGGAAGGATGGACTCGAACTTATACCTTGTCAGGACACGCCTGAGAGCCGCACTTTGATGTGGAAAAGAATCAATCCATACTTTTCGACTTTCCCGAGTTTGGTGGCACCCTTGGATTAAGAATGCTTCAAGGATTTTCTTTCCCTTGAAACCGTATATTGGGATAAAGTATTCATGTTCTCTTTGCAGTAATTAACTCTTTGGTTCAGGCATGACATCATTTTTCTGGGCATCATCTGCAAATGGCTATGACATTTTGTTCTTATTTAGTTTTCAGGCCTATCAAGATGCTCATATTGGCTTGCAGAGAGATATCCATTACTAAGCTAAGAGCGCAGAACAAACAAACGAACTCCAATGCCTTAGGGTCCAACATTTGTAGGAGTTGTTTGCTGCCAAGGATGCCTGTGTATGATTTTAGCAGGAATGTGAAGAGCCGAGGGCTAACATGAAGCACACGGACCAGAAATACAAGTGTGACCTGGCAAAACTTACGAGAGAATTTAAAGCCTTCGAAAGGACCGCCTTCCAGAAAATGCGTCAAGTGTGTGACCCTACCACAGCTGAATACAAGGCTAGTGAGGAGGCTCAGTCCTATGTGCTAGATGGCTCAGAGATGCGTCATGACTGTTAATCTAAGGTTTGATTATGAGCGATAGAAGAGGTTTATTCTGAGGAAGAGAGTAAGATTCAATGAGAGAATTCTTGAGAGAGTTGTGTTAGGAAGGCTCGGTGAGCCTAACAATGTTGCGTATGTTTTGAATTCAAGTCTTTGATCTTATCATCTATAGCAAGGAGCCTTTGTTAAATGCTTGTTGAACTTGCTGCATATATCTCCAGCCAGGTTGTACCAGGTGGTTTACTCAGAGCATAACACCAGGGTTTATAATGTGTGTTTTTCATCTTCGTTTCCGTGAATAAAAGGTATGAGTTTTGTAAATCTTTGATGGTGTCATAATTTTCCTTCCTAAACCAAGCTAAGAGACAAGTAGTCAGGTACACATCTTTTTATGGTCTTAAATGTGCATTCCCCATGGCTTATGAATAGGGTTAGGCCCTAGCCAGTTTGTACTTTCTCTCCTACCCCTTTGTACGATTCTAGTTGCCTCTCACCATGTCAAGTGAGAGTTTTGCAATGCCAGAAGACATAAGTGCTAGACCTCATTACCGGCTTTCTAACAGGACACCTCCTATCCCCTCTTCCTCTTAGTGGAATGCATTGGCTCCCAACTTCAACTAGCGGCGTGAGTGGGAGCTGGAGGAGATATCAGGAGATCTGCATCACATGCATAAGGCCTATTTTCACCATGCTGTAGACCATAGTGTAGAGAATGTATGAATTACAAGTTTGCATTTCATAAAGATCAGTAGGCCATAGAGGTTGAGGATTGGGAAACAGTGGGAGCTTGGTGGATGAGCTACTTGGGTAAGTTTAGGATTCTAGCTTAGTGGGTGGGCTAACCATGCCTCAAGTCTAGTGGTCATGCTTCAATAAGGCATCGTGCTAGGCCAGCTCCCCATCAGTACCTTGATCAGGCGCCTTTAGTATGCTAATGAGCATAACCACCCTGCTGATCCATTCAACACCAGGAACTATCTGATAAGGTACAGTTGTTCCTCATGGTTGGAGTGGTCACATCAACTCTAAGCAGCTTCATGTCTTTCTGTCGGGATGTTTGGCCATTAGGGTCTTAGGAATAAGTGTATAAGCCTTTAGAGCCATCCACACTTCGTTGCCATGTTCTTTCTATTTATATTGCATTGCTTTGAGATGATGCATCTTTTGTAACCCACAACAACCTTGGTCATGGCTTTACGTATTGTTGTTATCATTCTCTTATGTGGAATGATGATGTTGTGCTAGAGTTATTGTTTGGCACTTTGCACTTTATTTTTCTTTCTTGCTCAAAGTTATGCTCATTCACCCAGGCCCTATGGCCAATTTTAAAGGCATTATCATGCCTAAATAAGACAAGGTGCTTTTAGCCTTGGCTTTACGCTACTCTCGCTCTTTGAGGTAGGATGAACTTTAGGTGACCCTTTCATGAACTTATGGGGAATTCAAACAGTAGTGTTGAAATGTTTAGTTGAATCCGTTAGAGAGCAGGATGATTTCAATCATTCCTTGCCCCTTCACAGACTTTTTGTTGGAGATTCAACTGGTAGCCTCGAAAGTTTAGTTGAATATGTTAGAGATCTAGTCCATATATGAGTAAGTCCTTACTCGTAGGTATCACATGGCTAAGGTGAAAAGCAGTAAGTTGTCAGTCACCCAAGACGTAACTCATATGAGGTAACCCGAAGGATGGAACATGGGTCTGTCATGGCCCACCCTGGCCATTTTAAAGCATAGTCGAGATCTATCTTCCGTGAAAGTTTCGAAAACGCATAATTTAAAACAGTGTTAGGTTCCTCAAAATCTTTATGGACTCAAAGTTTAACATACAAGTGAAGACATCTTCCTTTCCATCCTTTAACCTACAGCTTCAGGTTTACAGTGAGGAACCCGTTCCAGTTTCCAAATGACAACAATCCATATACAGCATTTGGATTCCGTTAATTGTTTAACTGATGTAGCGATTGAAAGAGCTTAAAGGTTAATAGAATCCCCATAAATCCACACCCATATAAAGCCAACAACGAGCCGTATTGAGGCTGAAGTGAGTTAAGCCAAATGCAAATCATATTTTTATAACATCTCTATGATAAAATCATGCAAAGAAAAGCGAAGTCCGAACTCTAAGTGCTTTGTGTAGATGGCAATAAGGTCATCTAGGGTGATATAGGAGGTGTTGTTTTCATCTAAAAGTGAAAATCTATTGTGTCGTGGAAACTTATAAGGATGAGGAATCCAATCATCCCAACATTATGCCATAGCTTTCTTGAGCCAATGGGGTTTTGGGAATGTGGTCATTGACCCACTACCTAAGGTAACATTGAGCCGAGGGGGGGAAAGGGGAGGGCATGCGACGTCCTCTTATGAGGAAGTGCTCGTCATGTCCTCTAGGCCACAAGTATCATCATCCAATCTGAACCCATAAAAGATATCATACTCGGAGGCGGACTTGTCAAAACAATACCCAGTCGACATATTAATTAGTAGGTCGAAGTTCAAGGAAAAAATTACACTTGACGAGTAAATAGCCAATGAAACCGCAACGCAGAATAACCCATGGAAGTTATATATTAAAATAACTAAATATAATCAGAATCATTAATAATGAGCAACACAAACCTGCTTAGGCCCTGTTTAGTGAGGAAAACTGGAATAGAATGTAATCAAGACTTGAATCTTGGGGGGTTGGGAATGGAACTTGAATCCTGAACCCACTTGTTTGGTGAAAACTAGAATGAAATTAGGTTGCAATCCTTACTATTTAGTGAGTAGTTTTGGAATAGAATCAACTTTATTTTTATTTTACAAATATTATATGCAAGTATGAATTATTCTCATTATTTTAACTAATTTTTCATCAAAATTTCAACACTTAACTCAAACAATTCGACCAAAAAAAAAAATAAAAAAAACATGAAGAAGAGGCTAATTTGATATCTACAACCAAAAATCGAAATCCATGAGCACTAATTCAATATCCACAACAATGATTTAATCCACGACTAATTCACAAATGGAAATAAAAAAACAAAAAAAAAACAAAACACCAGGCGCTGGGTTGCCTCGGCGTTCGCATCGACTGGCGGCAGGGGCGACGTTCGTGGTAACCGGTGGCAGGTGCGGCGATAGCGATGGCGAACGACGACGATGACCAGGTGGCAGCAACCGGCGTCCGACGATGAGTGGTGGTGCCGATCCTTTTCTAGGGTTTGTATGGATGAGGGGAATGAAAATGGGGAAGGAGAAGTCAGGGGGCTAACGTTCATGGTAACCGATGGCAGGTGTGGAAACGGTAGACGACGTCAGCGACCAGGTGGTGGCGACCGACATCCGACGATGAGTGGTGGTGTTGTGGATTTTCTAGGGTTTGTGTGGATAAGAACAATGAAAATAGGGAAGGAGAAGTCACGATACTGCTGCGTGAAATGATTTCCAAATGTTTTCCCCTTTTTTGTTAAAATAAAACTAATTCCTGGGGGGTTGGGAATTTGATACCCCTAATAATTGGAGGGGGTTCAAGTTCCTGGTAATTGGGGAAGGGGGACTTGAAACCTAAGGTATCAAGTCCCTTTTCTCTAAAACACTCACCAAGTAATAAAGAAAAGAACTTGAATCCTCAGGTTTCAAGTTCCATTCTTGTTTTTCTCACCAAATAGGGCATTAAAGGGGAATAAGGGATAGAATAGAAAATAGATTGGGAGGATATGACAGAAATAAAATGGTAAAACGTTGCGTGACTTTTCTTTTCTAGGATGTCACTTGTGCATTATTTCCCAATTAGTCCGGATCGATACAAAGCACTGCGTGGCTATGCCTTGGTCTTAGGAATGGTCTATATATATAGATGGGTGACAAAGCTATATGTACTATGTTGAAGTAACATTTCAACTAAAAAAGCACGACGTGGCTACACACTGGGAAAACACTATTTGTGCGAAGGAACTTGTTTGCAACAAATGTTAAGCACGGATGTATAAATTCAAATACGTGACGTAAATACTTTTATAAGGGAAATAACCACTTCAAGCCTAATAAACAAGGTCACGTAATGCGTCATGAGTTGAAAATTTAAGATAACGTAACGTGACATTTGAAAAAATTAATGTCATGTAACAAGTCATGATGAGCCAAAAAATAAAGGTCACGTAACATGGCATTCCAAAAAAATTAAGGTTACACGCTGTAGTTCCCAAAAAAAGGTCACGTAATGTGTGGCGATTCGAAAATTTAATGTCACGTAACGTTGCATTCTAAGAAATTAACGTCATGTAACTAGCTGTGATGAGCAAAAAAATAAGTTCACGTAACGCGTGACGAGTTAAAAATTTAAGGTCATGTAATATGATGTTTCAAAAAATGAATGTCATGTAACAAACCTTGGCGAGCCAAAAAATTGAGGTCACGTAAAACATCATGAGTCAAAAATTTAAGGTCATCTAACCTGACAGTACAAAAAATTAACCTCATATAACAAGCAATCGCCAGGCAAAAAATTAGTTCACATAACGTGACATTTCATAAAATTAACATTATGTAACAAGCTGTGACGAGCCAAAAAATTACCATCACATAACAAGCCTTTAGGGCCAAAAAATTAAGTACACGTAATGCGTAATGAGTGAATATTTAAGGCCATGTAACTTGACACTCCAAAAAATTAACGTCATGTAACAAGCCGTGACGAGAAAAAAAATAAAGGTCACGCAATTTGACATTCCAAAAACTTAACATCACGTAACAAGCTGTGACGAGCCAAAAAATTAAGATCACGTAATGTGCTACGAGTGAAAAAATTAAGATCATGTAATGTGACACTTTGAACAATTAATGTCATGTAACAAGCCGTGACGAGCCAAAAAATTAAGGTCACATAATGTGACATTCTCAAAAAACAAAATCACATAATGCACGACGAGTGGAAAATTTAAGGTCGCGTAATGCGACATCCAAAAAACAAAAATGTCGGCTTCTTATTGAAAGGGGTCTGGGCCGATCAAGTCCTTGTGATCTTGTGATCGTCAACCAGTTGCAGAACACGTTGATAGTATGTTGAGTCGATCTTGGTCAATGCATGCAACACAATTCTGCCATGGGGTCTGCTTAGGACAAACCTATTTGATGCCTAAGTCAGTTCGAGAAATAACGTTGTGATTAATATTTGGAGAATGAGTAATAATTGAGTATTACATTCTTCTTGACGGAGGGGGACCCTTATTTAGGCATGAAGTTGGTGAGTGTGAAAGGCTTCATGGGCCATGTGGAGCCTTTGATCCATTGATCTAAAATGCTTCCGTCCTTTCTATGCTGAGCTAGACTTAACCCACACTTTAGGGTAATGCTATTGTTATAAAAAAAGATTTAGGGTAATGATTATTTAACTTGGTAATTTGACTAAGTGATTCGATGATCAAGTCGACTCTCTTGACTCTCTTGACATTGTCTAAAACTTTTGTCGCATTTCTTTGATATCCATTGGGAGGGGCATTAGATGATTGTGTATACTCAACGTATGTTCTATTCCCTTCATTTGACATATTGGTTAGATTATTGTTAATTTACGTAATTATTGATGGTTTATACATGTCTTAGCTTCTGTTTTCTTTTCCCCCCAATATTCTATTTTAGGTTATTACTAGCATCATACTCATGCATTGCAGTGTTTGTGCTATATTTCAATGATAGTTTTTCATCACTTGAAGTAATTTGATGTTTAACCAAATTTCTATGTGCAAAACATATTGGATTGATTTTCCAACTAAGAGACGGTACAAAATTCACAACTTATATAGGAGGTAGAAAATATATTGAAGCACACTCTGGATATTCTCCAGCACTAATATTTCTAGAGTTTAGCAATGTTATGGTGTCACAACAAATTGCTTCTGTGAATATATTTAATATAGAGTCTATGAAATATAATATTCAAATTTGTTAGGATATTTGACTATAAATAATAAACAAATGATAATGAAAGTCTAATAAATTGTCTTCTATGTTAATCAAAATTGCAACCATACATATATATGTGCGTGTGTGCGCGCTTGTGTGCGCACACGCGTGTGCGTGTGTGTGTAGTGCTTAGTGTAAATATAATATATTTTAATTGGAAAACTATACAAATGGAGTTGAAATATTGGGATAATTGACAAAATTAAATCAAAAAAAAAAAGATGAAGTTAGGTGACAAATAAAATTAGCATTAAACTTGTGATCAACTGAGTAGGGAATAAAACAATAGATGAACAAAGTTTAAAATACTAATAAATTATACTTTTACTTGCGAAGTATGAACAAGTTTAGTTACAACTAAAGCTAGAGGAAAGCATTGTCTGTGTAACGCCCCCAAATTGCTAATTACTTGATTCATAGATAACCGTAACAGAAGACTTAATTATGGAATGCGCTACCGTTGCCCTGATAAGGACAAAGCTTATTGAAAACATGTAATCTTGCAACTCATGTTCCCAATAATAATATCCAGTAAACTGAAACACTCCAAGTTCAAAGTCCATAATAGTTTAACTTCAATACAATCGACTTAATCGTGCCATGTGCTAACTAGTACTCCACACTACATAAGTATATGGAATATAGACCCAACTTAACCTTGAAGTTGATTCCAACATTCTTGCTATGCTAAATCCACTGTGAGCATCTGGTGACTTCCAAAAGGGCTTGCTAAATGGAGAAACACGTGATACTTTATCACTTAAAATGGAAAATATGAAAACAATTCAAAATATCATCTAAAACTCAGTACATACATTCATGTATTGTAAAATGATCACTCCATAAATTGGTTGGGCACCCACTTTGCAATTCATTTTAAGTTAAAACAGTGAATAAGATGAATGTAAAATTGGTAAAACTACATTACTAGTTATTATCTGATAGTGAACCCCTTGTAACTGTTATGATCTATGGAGGTGTACACCTGCCAAGCCAATCGGGACCTAGCCAGAAGCTGCGTGGGTAACTGAAGGGCTATGCCCTATAACTGATAACTGATGAGGTCACTAATTATATGATAAAACACTGATTAAACTGATTCATTAATGTACTTACCAAAACATTATAATTTTGATAAATATGTGCTGATATCTAAAGATACAGACAGTGAACGTACCTGAAGTCTATAAAAAGCAATCTCACTTGATAGTACTTATGCACAATGGGAAATGATAGACCAGGCCCTAATTTCTATTTAAGAAATATAATTATAGGTATATGTAATTAGTAAACAACATTGACTTTCATAATTTGTGATTGTAAGAGAAATTCATTAAAGGGCATCCATAACTCAAATAATTCAATAGAAGATAAGTTCTGTCAGCATGATTTGGAAGCTAAATGAATTAGGGTAATTTAACTCAAAGTGAAATAATGTTGGCGTCAAGGTAGAATAATTGAGATCACAAAAGAAAGACTTCGATGGTTATAATTGATCACGGGTTTTTGATATTTCTGAGATGGATAATAAACGTTTCAAGGTAATTGGACTGGTGATAGGTTCAGAATAACTTTAAACACACCGGTTTAGACTAATAAATACTGATCTTGAGTTATCAATCTCCCCACTTCTTCAATTTCATAGCACATACCATACAACTTAGTTTTCCAAACCAAATAAGCTTTTAAGTACAATCAAAATTGTTACGATTCAAGGTCCATTTTAGAAAATTCATAACTTTTACCCCCGACCACGAATTGAGTTATAAAATCCCAATATGAAAAGATCAAAAAGTCCCACAACACTTTCATTTACAGCCTATAACACAATCACCACCACACAAATCCCAAAATTGAGCTAAACACCACCCTGCACAATTTTGCTCTAGTCTGCATAGTCGGAGTAAAAAGGCCATAACATTTTCTATAGAAATCAGATTAAGGTGATCCAAAATCCATTTGAAAGATAACGCATTGATCTAACTCCCACCAAAATTTCATAATTTCTTGACAAGCCATGAATTACTAGTTTTTCTCGAAACAGATCCCTATTTTCAGGCCCTTCACAGCTTGCTACATACATTATTATCCCCCTTTTTCACATAATCACCCTCTAAAATCACTTGTTGAAATTACCAAACCATGGGGTGACCCTCAACATGACTTTAGATAGCCATCATCTATAATTTTTACTTCATAATCATCCGAGATTCATTTTCAAATCTAAAATACACACATGACATGCTTGTTGACAAACATTATTTAAATCATGTGTGATTCTCATAACCCTAGCTTATGTCTTACTTGAACTTGCACTTAAACTTCTCTAAAATCAATACAACCATGATATTCATTACCAATATCAAAGATCACAAAATTACAAATAAAACCATCCGAGTTCAACATTTGAACCTAAGCTTGCATGATCATGAATGATTTCAACTCCCACATACTTTCAAGCTTCATCAATCATGTTAAACACCAAAATAACTCTTATTTCTATCCATGTAGCATGATTAATAAACAAAAATAACATGAAGAATAATCAAGACCAAAAATCAAGAACACAAGGTTAGGCTTTACTTACTTTAAGGTTGAAACAAGGGAAGTTAGAGATGTTTGAAGCTTGAAGAAGTGAGAGCGGTGGCCGGTGGTGGTGCTGGGGGTCCGATGGCAGTCTCTTGGTGGCCGAAAAAAGATGGGCTTATGGCTGAAGGTGCTAAAAACAGAGAAGGCAGCAGCAAAAGGGGGAGCACGGCTGGAGGAGAGAGAAGGAGGAAGATGATCTTGATATTTTTACAGTTTAACTTGGTTAAAAATGACTTAAAATTTACTTGGCTGAATTTATCCCAAGCAAAGGCAAATTTAAACCAATGGAAATTTTACAAAACTCATAATGATTAGTCAAATGAGTTGGAGTAATGCCTGTTAGGCCAAAATCGGGCCCGCATGAGCTTGAGTCTGGAAATTCACCTTACGCAATTTAAATAATTCGCCACTCGAAATTATTATATTTTTATTATTATTATCATTTTGAAAGCGTTATGAAAAATAATTTAATCCTTTAAAACATATTTATCAGGGCTAACTAACGATTCACTCGAAATTGTTACATGCATGAAACTCGAATTGTGAAGTGGAACCCGAAATGAATTATCCCAATTGGGATGATTACATGAGACAAATAAATGTGAAAAGTTAATAGCATGACTTAATTAAATAAATAAACATGATTTAGGGTCGGGCTATTACAGCCTTTCCCCCTTAAAGAGTTTCGTCCTCGAAACTTATGAGCTTTGCCAAAACATGCAAGTTTATGTTAAATAAGTATAGGTACTTCACTTTCACCTATTCCTGAGTTTCCCCCCAAGTGGCTTCTGAGGAGGTATGATTTGGACAATGTGCTTTGATTAAAGGTATCTGCTTGATACGTAGCTGCTTAATCCTGTTATCTAATATCTGAACTGATTGCTCTTCAAACGCGAGGCCCTCAGTGACCACAATGGGTCTAGTTAAGAGAGCATGGTCAGGATCTGAAATGTACTGCCTGAGCTATAAGGTAAGAAACACGTTAAGTCCGTGTTCGGGTTCAACAGGTAGGTGTAGTCAACAAGCTACAAAATTTAATCTTTCAATGACTCATAAGGCCCAATGTAACTGGTCCCTAATTATCCTTGGATAGTCAGTCTTTTACTACCTTTGATTAGAAAAGCCTTTTGAGATACTCTATAACCCATTTGAGACCTTGGTTGTTTCCTTGTCTTACTAGCACTACTTTTTATCGGCCTTGTATCACCTCAATATGTACTTAAATTGTCTCCTTATTCTCGATGCTTCTTATTGTTTGATATTATGCCCTTATCAAAATATCCTCATCTGATGTTCTTAATGCATCAAATGATCTTTCCTCATTAGACTAGTCTAAGATCTACTCTAAGTCTGAATTAGATACTAGAATAAACATGGTCAGAGATAAAAATGATGGAATTGGTAGTCAAGTGAGTCATTAGGAGCAAAAGAAATAAACAATGAGACTAGAAAAGATTTATAAAGAAGGGGTTAACATGGGGTGGTTCGAATAAAGATAATCGTAAGTGTATTATGAATTCTGAAATATAATGCCACAGGAATTTTGATTTATAAATATGGATCATAAAGGATCCAATAAATAATCAACCAAGGAAAAAGATGGCTCAGTTATACTCGAGTTTAACTAATGAATTGGAAACAAGATAACAAGCAAATGAACTTCAACTAGGTGACTTTATAGCTATAAGCAACAAGATAAGTGTAATAGATAGATGGGACAAGCAATGTGCAATAAATAGATAGATAGATTGGATACGCAAAGTGCAATAGATAGATAAATAGATTGGATAAGCAAAGTGTAATGGATAGATAAATGGATTGGAAGAGCAAAGTGCCATTGGATAAATAAATAGATTGATCAAGCTACAATAGGAATATACCTTTGCTCATTTGAAGCCAATTTGAGTACAACAATAAGACTAAATAGAGAATGTGGAAGTTTATTTATTAGAATGTAAGATATATGCATGGGACTTGAAGTTCAAAATAAAGAAAGTAAGGGAATTATGACAATCACAATCACCCACACTAACAAGAGTTATCATTACGAATAAATAAGATGTAAGGTAGATGTGAAAATCGACTCTCAACAGAATGAAGTACAACTCATGATCATGAAATAAAGATGGTGAAGGTTGAGAGCACTGGAATGTTGACAACCATATAAAGTCGAACAAAAATGTATTGCACATTTAACAATGGGTTTGCAAAGACACAGAAGATCATGCTAATAGGAAATATTAGGTTGAAATGCAAGGAAGATTAAACAATATTAGATAGTATCAAGTTTTGAAGATGAGACAAGCAAACAATTACAAGAATCACTATAAAAGGGCATTCTTGCAAAGGATAAACTGTGGTTGCATGGTTTAGGTGTGATATCCGAAACTAAAATCATTCCTCAAAAAGACTTTTGTTGTTGGCAGTTAATCCCATAAATCATTTGTTCAAGGTATAGGGAACTTGTTTTTAATAGTGATCTTGTTCAACTCTATGTATATTATACACAACCATAAGGTTCTGCCTTCATTCTTCACACATATAAAACTAGGGTTTTCCGCGGTGACACTAGTCAAATAGCTCCCTTCTGTAGCGACTCATCTGATAGTGGGTGTTCGAGGCATATGACTGGTGAAAAATCCAATTTTCTCTCACTTACAGCTTCGGATGGTGGAAGTGTGGCATTTGGAAATGGCAAGTCTGGGACAATTGTCGGTATAGGTAAGATTGGTGAGTCCCACTCCCACTCGATTGAAAATGTATACTTAGTTGACGGTTTGAAGCATAATTTACTTAGTGTGTCCCAACTGTGTGATAAAAACAACCTAGTAGTGTTCTCATCAACACGTGCTTGGTTGTAAACTCAAACACAGGAGATGTCGTATTAAGAGGGAAGCGACACAAAAATATTTACGAAGTATGTATTTCCACACTTCCCCAAAACAATCTGACTTGTTTGAGTGCCTTGAATGATGATGTAATGCTCTGGCAAAAGAGACTAGGTCATGCAAGTCTATCTCTTCTGAACAAACTTATTTCTAAAGACCTAATTGTTGAACTACCTTCCATCAAATTTAATGATGACAAGGTATGTGAAGCTTGTGCAAAAGGCAAACAAGTCAGATCTTCTTTTAAATCGAAAAAGTGTGTAAGCACTACCCGACCTCTAGAATTATTACACATTGATCTGTGTGGTCCTATGAGGATAGCAAGTAGAGGTGGGAAGAGGTATGTGCTTGTTGTAGTGGATGATTACTCTCGATTTACTTGGACCTTGTTTTTGGCATCCAAGGATGAAACCTTTGAGAATTTTATTGCCTTTCTCAAAAAGGTTGAAAAGAGAGTAGGACACTCTTTAATTAGCTTGAGATCTGATCATGGTACTGAATTTGAAAACGCAAGTTTTATTAACTATTGTAATGAACATGGTGTTGATCATAACTTCTCAGTTCCAAGAACACCCCAACAAAATGGGGTGGTTGAGCGCAAAAATCGCACCCTAGAAGACATGACTAGAATAATACTTATTGCTAGTGGTCTTCCTTGGAATTTGTGGGCAGAAGCATTGAACACCTCATGTTACATTATAAATAGATGCATGATCAGACCTATTTTGAACAAAACTCCTTATGAACTTTTCAAAGGCAGAAAACCCAACATTACGCACCTGAGAACATTTGGTTGTAGGTGTTTTGTGCATAATAATGGGAAGGATGCCTTAGGAAAGTTTGATCCTAGGAGTGATGAGGCAATATTTCTTGGTTACTCCTCTCACAGTAAGGCTTACAAAGTGTTTAACAAAAGAACCTTATGTGTTGAGGAAAGTGTGCATGTGCTTTTTGATGAATCTAACTCGTTGAGTGAGAATGATGCACAGGAGGAAGAATTTGAATTAGGTCTTGTTCGAAAAGAAGTGTTGCTCCAAGATGGACAAGGTAAGAACACCATGGAGAAAACAACTCCTAAAGGTGTTTCTCAGAACGACGGGCAAGGTGAGAACCAAACAGGGGGAAACACCGTTGAACCTTGTTCGGGACAACACCAGTCAGGTTCCTCAGGAACAGGCTCGGGCACTGATTGTGAGCCTGAGTCTCCAAGTGTTCCAGTTAGAGTAGAGCATGTGTCTGTGGATTCACTTACTCCACGGCCATGGAAGCACCAACGTTCGCACCCTCTTGAGCAAATTTTGTCTGATATTAATACTGGAGTGCAAACTAGGTCAAAGCTTAAGAATTTTTGTGCATTCTATGCGTTTCTTTCTAACATTGAGCCAAAGAATGTGAATGAAGCTCATGCAGATTCAGATTGGGTCACAGCAATGCAAGAAGAACTTCATCAATTTGAAAGGAACAAAGTATGGCACCTTGTACCTCGACCTGTAGATAGAACAATCATTGGAACCAAGTGGGTGTTCTGAAACAAACTTGATGAGTCAGGAACAGTCACCAGGAACAAGGTACGGCTGGTGGGTCAAGGGTACAATCAGGAAGAAGGGATTGATTACAAAGAAACCTTTGCACCAGTTGCTAGAATTGAGGCTATTCGTATCCTAATAACCTTTGCAGCCCATATGGAGATCAAGCTATATCAAATGGACGTGAAAAGTGCATTTCTAAATGGATACCTTAAGGAAGAGGTGTATGTCAAACAACCCCCTGGTTTTGAAAACAATGAATTTCCTAATCATGTTTTTCAACTTGACAAAGCTCTTTATGGTCTAAAACAAGCTCCTAGAGCTTGGTATGAACGCTTGTCAAGCTTTTTACTTGAAAATGATTTTAGAAGAGGCAAGGTAGACAATACATTGTTTCTAAAATCTAAGGGTGAACATTTGTTGGTTGTCCAAGTATATGTCGATGATATTATATTTGGTGCAACTCATCATGATCTATGTAATGATTTTTCAAAAATGATGAGGAGTGAGTTTGAAATGAGCATGATGGGTGAGCTTAACTTTTTCTTAGGCTTACAAATCAAGCAAACTTCAAACGGCACCATGATCCATCAACAAAAGTATATCAAGGAACTACTTAAGCGTTTTGGAATGGAGTCGGCCAAGCCCATAGATACTCCCATTTCTCCTTCAACCAAGTTGGTAATGGATGATGGGAGCCCCTCAGTTAAGGAGAAACTCTATAGAGGCATGATAGGGTCACTTTTATACCTCACCGCTAGTAGACCTGATATTGTTTTCAGTGTTGGGTTATGTGCCCGTTTTCAGTCTTGCCCTAAAGAGACTCATTTTAAGGCTATTAAACGGATACTAAGATATTTAAAGCATACACCTGATTTAGCTCTATGGTATCCTAGAGGTTGCAATTTTGATCTTGTTGGATATGCTGATGCTGACTATGCAGGATTCTTGGTTGATAGGAAAAGCACCTCAGGTATGGCTCATTTCCTTGGACCTTGTTTGGTATCTTGGGCAACCAAGAAACAACATTCAGTTGTCATGTCCACAGCAGAAGCTGAATATGTTGCAACTGCTTCATGTTGCGCTCAATTGCTGTGGATAAGACAACAACTCAAGGACTTTTGTGTTGACACTGGATGCATTCCTATCTTTTGTGATAACACTAGTGCAATTAACATTGCTAAAAATCCGTGTCAACATAAAAGAACAAAACATACTGACATTCGACATCATTTCTTGAGAGATAATGTTGAAAAGGGTTTGATTTCAATGAATTTTTGTACCACAGAAAATCAAATTGCTGATATATTCACTAAGGCACTAGGTAGAGATCAATTTGAGAGAAATAGACTTGAACTAGGTTTGGTGAAAACAACCTAAGAAACCTGTTCTCTCCCACTATTCGCAACTCTTATATGCTGCAGATGCAATTTGTCCATAGCAATGTTTGCAGTCGAATCTTTGTGCTATTTGAATATATATATAGATTACAGAATGCGGATGCGTGTTAAAAGCCAACATGATTGGGCATGTTACTCTTATTACCGATGATTCGTATTCAAGAACAAGCAGTAAGAACAGGTATGTTCCTTGATTGTCAAATATGTGTAGCTAGTGTTTAAATGTTTTAAATTACACGCCTTCCCGAGGATAGAGTGGCGGCTACTTATGGCAAACACCCGTTGTAACGGGAAGATCTTTAAAAGATCTTGCCGTCTTCTCATCCTTTAAATTTGCCAATCCCTACCTCTCTCTTATATCTTTTCTCTTTTCTCTCGAGTACCCGGCAAATCTCCTTCTCTCAAACCCTAACCCTTCTCTAATTCTTGCTCAAATGGCTTCAATCGAAGGCTCTGGAAGTTCTGCTTCTTCAATCAGGGGAAGGAAGCCATTCGAATCAGCCTCAGGAACAAGTCCTGACCTTGTTGTCGTCACGCCGTTTTTAATGGCGATTCTAGAAGGTAAAATCCCTAGTCCTCCTCGCCCAATTAGCTTCAAACCCTTCCGGTTTTTGAAGAGTGTCGGACTAAAATCAGTAGGCTTGGGTTTAAAAGACATTCCCTACAATTTTGGTTGGGAATTGGTGGTATTTGAGGGACCAACTGTTTACCCCCCTTTGAAAAGAACTCTGCCCAGGTTGGGAAATCTGGTGAAAATCTTGGGTCTAAAGATGAAGTCTTTGAGCCCCCTGTCGACTTCTCTGAGTTTATTGAGCCCTGTTCTTTTGGGCTGTTCCCTGAAAAGGAAACAGTTGCTGAAACAGGGTCTGAATCCCTCAATTTTGTGTGTAAGGAGGACCTAAGGGATGATCTGAGGGGAAGTTCTGAGGAGAGATCCTTGGAAACAGGGGGAAGCCATGGTGGAAACATTTCCCCTGCTGAGCCTCAGTTAGCCACTCCGGTCTTCCAAACCGGAGAGAAAAGAAAAAGGGTTAAGATGGTGGCTAGGCGTAGCAGAACGCCTAGATCAAGGCCACAAACAAGGCCTCAACCCTCAAAAGCCTCAGCCCCCTCTCCTCCAAAATCTGCTAAGCCCACGCGCAAATCTACAAGAATTGCCTTCTACTCCACTCCTAGAACCACAAAATCTTCCACTCCAGTCATTGAGGAAATTTCTTCCTCTTCTTCTTCTGCGGGATTCTAGGATTCTGATTCTGAGAACACCCCCTTTAAACAGGGGACTCCGGTGTTCTCCGAGTCCTCCGAAGAACAAGCTCCTCCTAAGAAAACCACTCTCCCTGCCATTAAGTCTTCTCCTCCAACAGCCCCTCCCAAGAGAAAGACCTTCACCCCTTCTCTCTCCAAATCACTACCTAGGACTACCTCTTCTACTCCTCCCCTCAAAAGAGCGAAAAAAAAACCACTATCTCCCCTTCTTCTACCAAGGTAGCGCATCTACTCAAGCGCAACATAGTGAGGGGGAAGATAGTGAAAGTTCCCTTTTTCCAGGAACATGGGTTAGAGGTGTTCCTGCAGAAACTGAGAGCCCAGCAGTGGTTGGATCTCTTTGTAAACACCGAGTTGGGGTGTTCTGGACCAGAGTTGGCTGAATTCTATGCCAACTGTGCTGTCACCGAAGGAGCGGTGACAAGTACCATTGGTGATAAAGAAGTACAATTTGATGCCCACTCTCTGGGTGACATTTTGGGTGTCCCCTCATATGGTTTTGATGTGTATGTGAGGGAGGATAAGTCTGTCTTAGGGACAGCCAGGCTGCTCGAGCTTTCACAGCGGTTAAGTCAAAACCAGGGTCTGCAAACACCCACCTCTGTGAAGAAGGGTGACATGACCCCCCTGCATCAATTGCTCTTCATGTTCGTTATTAGGAACATAATTCCAAGGGGTCAGGGTCGCAATCAGGCTGATGCCCTAGATCAGTGCCTGGTGGATCTATTGGACAGGGAGGAACCCATTAACCTTCCTGCCCTTATGATTCGCCATATTGCGCGTATTGCAAACACTACTCGGGCACATGATCTTGGATATGGCTTTCTGCTGACGAAGGTCTTTGAGCATTTTGGGATAGAGCTCAAAAAGAAGGTGGCTGCCCAAATCATTGATGAGATAGGGACTGACACCCTTATGGGGTGTGGGTATGCTTTGGCCGAGGGCTCTGCCTCCAAACAGGGCACCAGACCATCTCGCCCTGTTCCTAGCCGTTCCTCAGGGAAATTTAAGGATGTTCTTCAAGATAATTCTCGGCTCAAGGAAGAGCTCTCTGCTGTCAAAGCTGCCTTAGATGAAGAGAAGGCCCTCTCTGTCAAACGCCATGAAGACCTCTTGGCCCTTCTCTCTTCTCTTGCTCCCAAAAACTCTTCTCCACAGTCACCATCACCTGCTGCTCCCTAATGTTTCCTCATGTTCTCTTCCCTCTCCCTTTTATGTTTTTGTTTGGTATTGTATATCTCTGGGCTGTTAATGAAATTTCTTGTTGTTGCCAACACCATATGATTGCCCGTTGTTTATGCTTTTTAATGATGCCAAAAGGGGGAAGATGTCTGACCATATGACTTGCTCTATGACCTAGACCATATGACTTGCTCTATGACCTAGCACCTAGTGACCTAGCACCTAGTGTGGATCCCTATCAGCATTCTTTAAAGTTTTAAAGTTTTTTTTAACTTTTGTCAATATGGTCACTTGGTTTGTCATCATCAAAAAGGGGGAATTTGTTGCATAATTATATTTAGTTTTGATGATAACAAATCCAAGTGTAACATATTTGTCTAAGTAATGTTGTTCCAAACAAGCTCTCCAAACAGGACCTACACTGTTGTTTGTAATATTCGTATTAACCTGGATGCTAAGTGTTGAGAACAAGTCTTAGGAACAGGTTCCAAACTTCAGTGATACAAGACCAGCAAACAACAAATCTCGCCAAACAGTTGGCTAAGTCTTGAGGAATAAGTTCTTACATTCAGTTATACAAGATCACTCGAGGAATCAAGGTGACCAAGGTGTTTGGAGCAGCATATTTATTATTGACAAGATGACTGATTCTTGCAACAAGAAGTCTTGGTTTGGTTTAGTTTTTATCTTTTAGACTCTTATTAATATGCCAGTCTTGAAAGTCTCAATTTAACACTTCTTAAAACGGTTTTTGACATTTGCTTTGGAACACCAATTTCCAAACAACCCTGAAAACAGGGTGCCTAAGGTGTTCCTGAAACTGCAGCAGCCTCGACTGTCTGTTTTACCAGTAAATTTCCTTTGGTTGGGTGCCAGCTCTAAAGGATCTTTTTATGAAATCCTAGGCTAACTAATTAAGTTCTAAAAAGGATTATTTTTGATTTGAAAAAGATTGCAAAACCGTTTTTGCTAAGGATCTCTTTTCAAAATTCTTATCCCTTATTTTTAGGCCGTGATTGATTTCAAATTTGGAACCGAAATCTTTATCCTTTTTTTTGGGCAAAATCTGCACAGCTATATTTAGTGGGTAATTAGTTTTTATTCCTTGAAAAAATCAAATTCCCTTATTTTAGTAAAATCTTATCTTCTCTAGCCGTTGGGAATCTTATTTGAAGAAACTCCCTAAGCTGCTAATATTAGAAGATTTTGCTATCCTTTTTGAAAGTATTAGCCGTTGGGTTTGTGTGTTTAAATAATGAAATCTTCTCTCCCATTTACATATCCGGTTTTTACACAAGAAGTAAGAGATTTCCAAAAGCTGCATTTCAAAGAGAAAAACCGTGACAGGCTTGTGCTTAACTGAGCTTTCAAAATATTGGCATAATAGGACTTCATTGTACCTTACATCTGCTTAAGTCAGAAGCACCCCCAGTAAGGTATTTTGTACCCCTGTTCTCATATCAGAAAGTGAGTGAGTGTGTCCATAGTCGAGTGGACTTTGGACGTGTCCAATATAGTGTGATTGGACGTGGTGTAACCTGTCTTAGGGAAGAAGGTTACGTGGTGTACAAGTTGTAACAAGGAGTGTTACTTTTGTAACGTGTTCAACCCGTTAGTGAAGTGGTTAAATCCTACACGAGGTAGGTCGTGGTTTTTCACACCTTAATTGGGCTGGAGGTGTTTTCCACGTAAAAATTGTGTGTGCTTTATTTCCGCATTTATTACTTTGAATTTCGCTGCTGAACCAATTAGGAACAACCACTGCAAACAAGGCTTAAGGTTGTTTGTGATTTACGAACAGTCTCTGCAATCAAGTGCTACGGCTGTTTGTCAGTTATTTGGCGAAAATTGGCCACCACAATTCACCCCCTCTTGTGGTTGTGTACTCTTGGAATTCAACAACGTAGATTAAGAGTGATGATCTCACTTAAGGGCGGTGTTGACCTCCCTTAGCCAGCACAATAAGACGTTTTTTATGTTATAAGTATGTTCCTAATAAATAGGAAATTTGGCAATTTGTCATTCTAAGCAGTTCAGAAAGGAAAAGAAGTTATTTTTAAAAGGAATACGAGCCTCAAGAGGCCAAGTAAGTCGTTTTTAAGAAAATAAGAAAGCTTTCAAATGCACGTAACTTACATATATTTTATTAATGCATTCTGAATATAATTCACATGAATTTCAAGTGTAGTTGGTTACATTCTAGCAACGCAATGAATGTTTAAGTTTTTAATGGTGCATTTCTAAAGAAAGAATGTTTCTTGCAAAGCTCTTCTTACCAATTTGGGCGTCTCATGAGTTTTTAGAAAAGTTGTAATTTCTAAGGAAGTTTGCATGACTTATAAGTTCTTGGCATATAACGTGAGTCACTATGCTTTTCCCAAATGTGTTTGAAAGCATAATATTCGCTCTTATGTTACATAATTATGTGCTTGAATGCTAGTTAGAATGGCAGGATGGCCATTAAGGGCCTAGGAATGAGTTGAGGGGCTAGCATAAAGCACATGAGCGGTAATCCCTCCTTGGGGACTTGATTGCCTAATATGATAGTAAAGTATGAATACATGATATGTGATTATTATCAATATTATTACTTGCAACTGCTTGGGGTTTTAGGGAGTAGGGGAATTCTCATTGAGCATGTGGTTGCTCATCCCATTACATTTTCCCCCTTTTCCCTAGGCTTTTGTTATAACAGGTGGAAGTCAAGCTACTTACGCGAGCTGGAGTCTACTCCTACTTGAAAAAGAGTCATGTATGCTATATAGAAGTAGATTCATGTGTTTAACGATGTGATGTAACGTTTTCCTAGTTTGTAATTGTTGTAAACTAAGTTTTCTAGCTCATATAATGCATACTGTTCATGAGTCGCTCTGTATGGCCGTGTGAGCCAACCATCTGATTAGTTAGATGCCTTTATTCGAAATTAGCTGTGTTTTGGGATGTAAACCCCAGTACTCCGGTTGTGTAGACCATTGAGTTGTATCTTTTACTTTTCATGTATTAAAGAACTATTCTGTTTGGTGTACTCCGAGCGAGTGGCTCGTTGAGTTATGAACTCCGGCGTGTGGCCGTTGAGCTTCTTTTAAATGTTATGTGCTTCCGTTGATTTGCAGGGAATTTTTGTAAGGCTTTTAGCGTGGAAACGGTCAGTTTTTAGAGGAAATTCTATCCGTTTCATCCCAGGAATTAAGTAAGACGTAAGAAAACGTAACGCTTCCGGCTCCATGGGCTGGGGGTGTTACATATATATATATATATATATATATATATATATATATATATATATATATATATATATATATATGTATATGTATATATATATGTGTGTGTGTGTGTATGTGTGTGTGTGTGTGTGTGTGTCTATGTATCTACATATATATACATGTATGTATATATATATGTTTATATGTATATATATATATTTTTTGGTAAGGAGTGAAAAAATTCATTACCACTGTGCAAAATTATACATCATCCTCCGCTGTTGTATGATCCTGATTGCTTCAGACCATGGGTCTCAATATGTGAGTTTACTGTACCAACCTATCTATGTACATTGTATATTTCTGGGTTTTTATGTTCAAAAATAGGATTCTTTGTTTGATTTGTTCTTGTATTAGTTGCATTGTGGATTGGGCTGGTAACTTGATGTGATTGAAGATTGAGTGGTTTCGGGTTGACTAGATGTGGTATGTCGTAGCTGAGAATACAGCATAGGTAGTGTTCTCCGCCCTCTTCGTTGCTTTCATTTTGAGTGGAGCTTCGATGCTTGTGCTGGGTATTGTCCACCATTGGCTGATCTGCTGCTAGACTTCCTATGCGTATTGACAATGTCTGAATAAGTAAACTTCGTCCTCTGGTGCTGCTTGATAGAGGCTGCAAGTCGTGTCCCTCCCACCTGTAAACTTAGCCAATCTGACTTTTGTGGGGGTTTGGTGATGCAGCAGCACCCATAAAATGAAAGCGTGCCTCGGGATAATTGTTCTTCTCCATGCCATTCTTGCCCACGAAGCCTTAGTATGCTGTCCCAGAAGCCATAGGTAGCCTTCTTTGACTGTGTAGTGTGCTTTACCTTGCCATTCCCAAGTTGTTGTGCTAGTGATTCCTTACTTGAAGATCTCTTTGATGGAACAGAGCTTCCTCCAATACCACGAATAGTCCATCGGGAAGGTGTATTCTCTCAAGTCTATTCCCTTCAAGTATTTTCCATGGACCCATTTGACCCACAAGATGTCCTTCTTGGTAGCCACTGCCCAAACCAGTTTGGCAATTTTCGCCTTGTTCCATGCTTGGAAGTCCTTTATGCCTAGTCGTCTATATTTTCGGGGAAGGCAAACTTTTTCCCATGAAATATGTGGGGTTCTCCTGTAATCAGCAGCTCCACCCCATAAGAAGTTCCTGCATAATTGGTTTATTTTCTCAACCACGTCATTGGGCAGGACGAAGATTGAAGCCCAGTAATTGTAAATGCTAAAGAGGACAGTGTTGATGAGAGTGGCCTCCCAGTAAACGAGAGATGTCTGGTTTGCCACACCTTGATTCTTGTTAGAATTTTGTCCACCATCTGGCTGCATTCCAGTTTAGTGAATCTACTAGCTGTGATGGGCACCCAAGGTATTTCATTGGTATTGTTCCCTCCTTCAGGCTTGCGGCCTCACAGCATTTCTCTTGAAGGGGTAGTGAGCATCCTCCAAATATAATCTGGGATTTTGACAGGTTAGCCTGCAGCCCAGCACAGTCCTGGAACGTTTTGAGGGCACCTCTTATACATGATAAGGAGTGCGGGTCGCCTTTGCAGAACAAGATGAGGTCATCTGCAAACATGAGGTGGGTGAGCTTGAGTGTTCTACAGAGGGGATGGTAAAGGGAGCTTGCACTTGTGCACACTAAGCCCATAAGTCGAGTAAAGTACTCCATAGATAGGACAAAAAGGAGGGGGGAGAGGGGGTCTCCTTGCTTCAAACCCTTCCCCCCTTCGAAAGACCCACAGATTTATCCATTCAGATGTATGCTAAAGTGAACTGAGGTGACACATTCCATGACCCATTTGGTGAATATCATTGGGAACTTTAAGGCTGTGAGCAATTCCTGGAGGAAGTCCCAGTGAACGGAGTCGAACGCCTTCTGTAGGTCGATCTTCAGAGTGCATCTAGGTGATATGACTTTTCTTTTTTGTAACCTCATATGATGTCCTGGCAAATCATGATATTATAAAGAAGTTTCCAGTTTGGGACGAACACACTCTGATTTTGACTAATTAGCATAGGAAGGACTTGCTTGATCCTTGCACTTAAGAGCTTTGCTATGCATTTATAAACCACGTTACAGCATGAAATTGGCCTGAAATCTGCTGCTATTTGGGGGTGCTGTACTTTAGGTATTAAAACTAACTTTGTTGCACTAAAGTACCCTGGCATCTTCCCCGTGGTGAAAAAGTCCTTTGTTGCTGCACAAATCAAAGGTCCCAAGGTGTGCCAGGTAGACTTGTAGAATCCGCTGTTATAACCATCTGGCGTGGGGGGCTTGAAATTTGGTATTGAAAACATTGCCTCCTTTATCTCCTTATCGGTGAATTCTTTGCATAGAATTAGTTGCTGCTCGATCAATAGGGTTGTCCCTGTGTTGATCACAGTCATGTTCACTTTGGATCTCACTGTTAATTGTTTTCCCAGTAGGCCTGTGTAATAGGGGAGGATAACTTTTCCCACCTGGTCAAACCCCTCTACCTGATTTCCTTCAGCATCATTGATGGTGTATATGTAGGAGGCCATTTTCCTTTGTTTTGTTTTTGCGAAGAAATATCTGGTGCAATCATCCCCTTGATTAATCCATTCTATCTTACATTGCTGCTTAATCAGTGAGAGTATCGAGGTAAGTACTATCACGTATGCCTCTCTGGGCTTCTGTTCTTGCGCCTGTAAATCAGAGTTGAAGGGATCCTGTGCTAGACGCATTTGTGTCTGCTCTAATGCATGCTTCTGTCTAGCTTATTGTTCATGGAGATCTGAAAATTGATCTCTATTGAGCTTCCGTAAGTCTGCCTTGAGGTTTGTCAGGAGCTATTTTAAATGACACAAGGAGTTTCCCTCACATTGTTTTGAGAAATGTCAGGCAATGATGGACGGGAAACTTTTGTGATGACTCCACATCTCACAGAATTGGAAGGTTGCCTTCAGTTTCTAGGTGGTGTGGAATTGGATGAGAAGGGTTGTGTGATTCGATAAGCTGTTTGCCAGGTAACGCACGTGCGTATAATCAAATGCATCATACCAATAGGAATTTGTGAGAGCTCTGTCAATCCTGCTCCAGATGCTTTTGTTTATCCACGAGAAATATGCCCCAACACTTCTCATTTCTTGTAACTCATAGGTGTCTATACACTGAGAAAAAGCTCCCATCTCATGGTTGCTCATCTCATTGCCGCTAATTCTATCTTCTAGAGTAAGCATGGAGTTGAAGTCACCCAATACACACCAAGGGGTTTGCATGTGTTCAGCTATGTTTACAAGGCTTTCCCAAAGGCTTTGCTGCTGATGTTCTTGGTTATAACCATAGACAAAGGTGATATAGAAACGATTGTTGCTGTCTAGTTGTACTGCTTCACAGTGGATTAGTTGCTCGGTTTTGTGTAACAGTCTCAGGTCATAGTATTTTGGTTTCCAGGCCACCCAGATTCTCCCCCTTGCACTGCAGTCAAAGTTGCTAACCCATCGCCACTTTGGGAATAGAAGAGGGGCTATTCTTTATGCATTGTCTTCTTTCACCTTAGTTTCTAATAGGCCTACCAAACCTATTTGCTGACTAATTAGGAAGGACTTAACGTCCTCATGTTTATTGGGCCAATTGAGACCCCGGATGTTCCAACTTATGATGTTAGTCATTGGGGTTACCCCCCACCCACCTCATGTATCTCTATATCCACTACCACCTTGTCTGCTAGCACAGTGAATGAGTTTGTTTGATTTGGGAGATCGTCACCTTTGCTAACTCCGGGTTGCTTGGCTGCTGTTTTTCTTGTTATGGTTATGAACCCGTCTGATTCTGGTTGTGTGGGAATCTCTGATAGCTCAGGTGTGTTTATGACAACTGCTTTGGGGACCTCTCTCCACTCCTTCTTGATCACTCCCTTCTTTTTGCAAGCATCCTCCTCATGCTCTAGCATGTTACAGTGATTGCATTCTGTGGGCTTCCATTCATAGGTGACTACCTGTCTCATTAATACTCCATTATCATTGATAAATTCTATTGTGTCTGGGAAAGGTACATCCAATGACATTTCTATGAGCACTCTTACATACTTGAGCATCACCTTCTCTATAGTGTATTTGTCAGTCTTAATAGGGATGCCCAAAGTGCTTCCCAACTTACTTAAGCTTGCCAACCTCCAGTATTTGATGTCCAAGTCTGGGAATCTAACCCAAATTGGAATGGATTTGATTGCGTCTGTTTGTAAATCCATTTCTGGGTTCCAACCCTTGGCAATGAAAGGCTTACTATCAAAGAAATACACCCCTCGCTTCTCTACTGTTTGTTTATCCTGTTTGTTTGCAAATCTGACCAGAGAAATCCCCTTCTTCACCACGATCAGTTTGCCTATCTCCATCCCTTTCCATGTACATTTCATAAATCCCTCCATTACGGCAAAGGGAGGGTTTGCTCCCAGGACAGAACATATAAGTGCGCTTTGCCAGTAATCAATTTCTGGGGCTACATCTGCTTGTTCCAACTTGGCAAATTTCCTTCCACTAACCACCCTCGCAGGTATGAAATTGAGGGAGTTACCTACGTCAGGGTCAATCAGAGATGCGTATGAGCTGCTAAGAGATGACTGGGCATCAAGGCTTATGGGTGTTTGCTCCCCCTGATTTTCAGTTCTACTCGCGGCCAAAACCAGCTCTGCGCGTGCCACTCCCGCAATTGGCTGCAACCTAGCAGGTAGGTTGCTCTTCGGCGAAGAGTTGCCAGAATTTGCTGCGGTGTTGCTCACGATTCTCGGCCTATGTCTCCTACCCCCTCACCATGGCAGAGAGCCAGGATCGTCCTGGAGTTCTCAGGGAAGAAGAGAAGTTTATATATATATATATATATATGTATATATATATATATATGTATGTATGTATGTATGTATGTATGAATGTATGCATGTAT
>JAKOGI010002841.1:51177-53677 GCA_029747015.1 Carnegiea gigantea
GTGTGTGTGTGTGTGTGTGTGTATGTAATATATCTATATGTATATATATTACATACATCTATATATGTATGTATGTATATATATATACACACACACACACACACACACACACACACACACACACGTACGTACATACATACATACATACATATATATATATATATATATATATATATATATCTACATATGTATATGTGTGTGTGTATATATATATATATATATATATCTACATATGTATATGTGTGTGTGTATATATATATATATATTTATATATGTAGACCTGGAAAAAATTGACCCGGCTCGAATCCGCCCAAAACGTTTGGGTTTCTAACACGATTTTCTCGGCCCGAACCCGAAATAGCCTGAACTTGAAAAACCCTTAAATTTGCGTATCAAACTCGTGCCGAACCCAAACTCTGCCGCCGGACCCGAACATTATATCCTTAGTTTTTGATTTTTCTCTAATTTATCGTTCTTAACAAAAATGGTTAGTCATTTTTGTCGAATGGTTTAAAAAGTCATTATATAACTGTTGCTTCTGTTTTCAAATGAAATAGTAATAACCTTATTTTTTCTTCTCCATTCTTCAAAATAATATCGTACGTAACTTTTTAATGAAAAAAATATTAGTAGTGGGTATGAAATTGCATGAAATAATTGTCTAATCTTTTAAAAAGAGTTAATTTGAAAGAAGACAAGCATTACAGATGCGCAAGTCATTCCATTATATACTTTTCGTTAAACAAATATGTCTAATTTTTTTAAAATTAATTAATTTGCAATAATTTAAAATTTTGATGTTATAACTGAAAAATAATGTCTTGTGCTTCTTTTGTTTAATTTTATTTGGCTTTCGCTCTAGCTAATATTGATCTATGATGCTAGTGGTTGGAAAACGGCTGGTCGTATTCATATTGGGGTCGGCTCATTAATAAAATTTTACCTGATTGGGCATTGGTAAGTTAGTTAATAAAAATATTAAATTATTAAATGGGTTGTTAGCGGCCAAACTACTACAGCCCATTAAAATACTCTAGATGGGCTGCCCCATAAATGGCTGACTCGCTATTAACCTTCTTTCAATGTACAAGTCAATTTACCAAAAATCAAGTGGTGCTTGATTCTTTGCCCGACCATACAATATGTTCATATATTATAATAAAAAGTTTGAATATTTCTAATATTCTTTTGAGAAATATATTATAATAAAAAGTTTGAACATTTTTAATATTCTTTTAAAATTAGAATTATTATGCTTCTTCATTAAATAATGACCATTTTGAGTAACAAAAATGCAGAATTTTTAACCGAAAAAAGAAAAATAACTCATAGAAAATGCGCTCTAAACCCGTTGCGTTGATCCGAAACTCGTAAAACCGAAATACCCACGGTCGTATTTTACAACAACAATAACAACAACTCCCAGTATGGGTCCCGCTTTCGCGGGGTCTGGGGAGATTCAGCTGTAGGCAACCTTACCCCTACCGGTATTTCTACCCATAGAGAGGTCGATTCCTTAAGATCCACAAAATAATTTTTTTGAAAAAAGTTTATAGAGAAAACGAATGCAAACCAAAACCAAGGAGGAGAAAATGTGCCGGAGAGCGAAATAACCAAGGAGTAGAGACATACCTCAACCCACCAGGGGCGCTAGATGCCGTCACTAGATGCCGTCACATCCCAGAAAAGTACGACCTGCAGACAAGCACCCCAAAACCAAACCCGCCCCCACCCCACCGGAGCTACTACCATTTACGTGTCCGGTCCCCTACAATCAGAGACCCTAATCCTATCCCGCCACAACCTCCTATCCCGAGCCATGTCCTCCGTCAGACCGGCAACTCTCAAGTCCTCTCTAACCACTTCCTCTAGGTTTTTTTCGGTCTACCCCTCCCTCTCTTTCCACCAGGGGAGACGATCAATTCGCACCTCCTCACTGGGGCGGCCATACTTCTCCTCTTTACGTGGCCAAACTATCTGAGCCTCGATTCCCTCATCTTCTCCTCTATGGGGGCCACTTCAGCTAAACTCCTGATTACTCCATTCCTAATTCTGTCCAATCTCGTAAAACCACACATCCACCTGATCATTCTCATCTCGGCTACCATCAACCTTTGGGCCTGCGTCTTCTTTAGAGGCCAACACTCCGATCCATAGAGAACAGCCGGTCTAACTACCATCCGATAGACTTTGCCTTTCAATCCTAGGGGCACTCGCTTATCACACAGTACCCCTGATGCTGACTTCCACTTTTGCTAACCCACTCTTATTCGCTGGCTAATATCCTCGTAAATGTCCCCATTTTATTGGATGATCGAGCCCAGATACTTAAATTTAGCGACTTTTGGTATCACCCTCCCATCCAGTGTGATTTCTCCCCCTTCTTCTATCCTACCACTGAAACAGCAATGGAGATACTCCGTTTTTGATCTACTTAACCGAAAACCCCTAGCTTCCAGCGTATGCCTCCAACTCTTCAACCTGTCATTCACCCCCTGCC
>JAKOGI010002841.1:61177-78677 GCA_029747015.1 Carnegiea gigantea
ATAATGAGAGAAGGGCCGATCAACATGCATTTTGGGAGAGGGGTTTCATGCAACTAGACCTGTCAATTAGGGCGGGCGGGTAAAATACGGGTTGGGTGTATTCGGGTTCGGGTAAAATACGGGTTGGGTGTATTTCGGGTTCGGGTAAAATACCGGCGGGTGTATTTCGGTTTTTCGGGTTTCGGTTCAACCCAACGGGTTTAAAGCGCCTTTTTAGTGAATTATTTCTTTTTTTCTTTGTTGAAATCAAAAATTCGGCATATTTATTACTTAAAATTGTCTGCATTTAATGAACAAGCATTGGAATTGTAATTTTTTCAAAGAATATCAAAAATATCTAAACTTTTCAACATAATATATGAAATTCACGTGCAGGTGGACAATGAATCGCGTTTGGATGGGTTGACCCGCATATTAAAATATTAATAATTGGTTGAGTCATTCATGGGTCGGCCCATCTAAATCATGTTAACGAGTAAGAGCGGTTCTACTCGTGAATAGCCCGTTTAATAATTTGAGGTTGCGTTAATTAACATAGCATTACCTAATCAGGTATACTTTATTAGTACGTCGATCCAAATACGAACATAAGTTGGTCCATTGCCGAACATTGCATTAGATTTGAGGCCAATTACAAAGAATCCAAATGAAGGAATATTATATACGCGTAAGATATTATAATTATATATTAATTATAAAATCAAAATATTAGATTATTATAAAATAATCTTATTTAAAATGCGATGAGACGTATTCATTTTATCAAGAATATAATGGCATGACTTGCATTTTCAGTACTTATTAATTCTAAATTGTTTTTCTTAATATTAGAGTTGTTTCATGGTCATTTTATAAAATTGTATCATTTATAAGTTGTATATGATGTTTTATGTGAAAATATGAGAACCATTGTCTTATTTGCGAAAGGATTTGATAATTGTATAACATCTCTCTAAACGATTCGTTACAATGAAAAATTATTATTGTTAAGAGGAAAAAATTAAAGAAAATAAAAAGTAAGTATATAATATTCAGGTCGAGCAGGCGGGTTCGGGTCGGATTTGACCCAAAAATTTACGGGTTTTTCGGGTTCGGTTTATTTCGGATTCGGGTCGAGAAAATCATGTTTACAACCCAAAACTTTTGGGCGGGTTCGGGTCAGGTTTTCGAGTCGTGTCAATTTTCGCCAGGTCTACATGTAACTGAAGGTGACATTCATAGAGTTATTTCAGATTGAATTTAGATGAACAACAAAATGCATAGCTCAATTTTGCCAAGTAAAGATCAATTATGGGTGGAATTTGATTCTAGGTTCTCAGAAACCCTAATTTTGAGAGATGGAAAAGAAGGTTGAAGGTGTTGCCTCATTTCTTTCCTTTAATTGACTCCTTTGCCGTTTTGATGCATAATTATCAAGGTAAGTGGCACGAAAGGGTACGAAAAATTTTCAATTGTATTTTTGAATGAAAGTGAAAGTTCAGTGCCATTTTTGGTCAGGAACTCCTTTAACTATCTATCAAATTTAAGGCCACCCATATTCAATGTGGAGAATTACCAAATGTGAAGCATTCAAATGAAAATCCTCTTCATGACCCAAGGTTTATGAGATGTGGTAGAGAAGAGTACCCCTGAGGATAATAAGGTGGATGGAGAAGAAAAGAAAAAATATGGTGAAGAAAAGTCATTATGGGATGAAACGAAAGAGATGCAATGTCAAGAATATGAGAAGGGTTGTACAACCCAAGCGTATGTCCACTAACTTCATCAATTTTTCCTCAATTATGGCTGCCACAACGGCTAAAGAGGCTTGGAGCATTTTAAAGGAAGCATATTTGGTGCACCGATTGGGTAAAATATCGGACAAACTCTTGGTCTATGGAAAAAAATTTGACAATTTATTAATAAAGGACCATTCAAGTATTTTTCAATCGTGTCACCAACATAGTTCATAATAATAAAATATATGGGGACATGATCGAAGATAAAAAGGTCTTACAAAAGGTGATGAGGGGTCGTCTTTGAAAATTTGACCATATATTGGCCGCAATAGAAGAATCTAATTAGCTATCAACGGTCTCAATAACCAAATTAATGGGGTATCTCTAAGCATATGAGGAGAGTGAATATTTACGGACTACCAAAATTCTCTAACAATGGAGAAAATAAAAATGAAAATGGTTAGAAAAGAAATTCCCCCTAGATGAACGAAGCATCAAATAATCATGGCGGGGGGAGAGAGTTATAAAAATCAAGGGAGTTGTTAATGAAAAATCTAGCCCATATTGTAGATTATGTAAAATGACTCACTATAATACAATTGATTGTTGGTATAAGTGCATAAAATGTACATGGCATGTACATCACATACGAGATTGTCAAACCCAACAACAAGACAAGACCAGCTTCACTAAAGGAGGTGACTCTAATCATGTCTTCTACTTTTGCCTAACTACTCAGCCAGAGTCACAAGACTTTTGTCGATAATGGTTGTTCAAACCACGACATGAGATAAAAATTCTTTTGTTCGATTGGATGAAACCATAAAATCAAATCACTCATAGTGATGGGAGAATACAAGAGGTAGCTTGGCAAAGAGGACAATTGCAAGTGAAAGATATAAACGACTTAGCTAAATATATTCAAGATGTCCTATGCCCTTGGGCTTGGTCTAGTCCAAAATCTATTAATTGTGGGCTTGTTAATGCAAAAGTGCTATATGGTTCGATGATGGTATATGCCTTATATCCGATAAGGAGTACTTAATTGCCTCTATTGTAATGGCGCAAAATAGAATTTTTCCTCTAAAAATAATACAAGAACAAAAGGTAGTTCTTCACTCCGCTATGGATGATACAATATTATGGCATTAAAGGTATGACAATCTAAATCTCAATGGTCTTAAGATTTTAAAGCGAAGAAATATAGTTATTGGTTTGCCTACAATAAATGCCAACAAAAATATATGTGAAGATTGCATCGTGGAAAAGATGGACAGGAATTTCATTTATTAGAACTTTTGGACGGGTAAAGCTCCACTTCAACTAGTCCATATTGATATTTAGGGCCCAACTCGTAATCGTAGTCTAAGAGGAAAATGATACTTCTTATTATCCCGGATTACCATACCCACATGAAGTGGGTGTACTTGAACAAAAATTACAGGCCTTCTCATATTTCCTATAGTTCAAGGCCCTTGCAGAGAAAAGTGAGCGCAGAGAGTCTAAAATTGGTCTAATTGTGGGATATAATTTAATTGGAATGAGTTTGACAACTTCTGCAAAAAGGAAGACATTAAAAGGGAGCTCACAATTAAGGTGCATACTTAAATAAAATGGCGTTGCACAAAGAAAGAGCGAAACAATAGTTGAAATGGCTAGTGGCTTGCTGTAGGGTAAGAATTTGCCACTTGTCTTCTAGGTTCAAGCAGCAAGACAACAGTTTACATCCTTAGTCGTTCTCCTACGAAAGTAATGCTCAACAAGACATCATATGAAATGTGGTTCAATAGGAAGCCCAAGGTGGACCATTTTAGAGTTTTCGAGTGTATTGGGCATACACACATCCCAAAGAGAACGGGATAAAGTTAGATGGTAAAGGAGAAAAATTCATCTTCATTGGCTATAGCGATGAATCCAAGGGGTATCGTCTTTATAATCTAGAAACTAAGAAGTTGATTCTCTCGAAAAATGTCTCATTCAATATAACATCCAAATAGAATTCTCCAACCGATTCACCCTAATAATCAACTCAAGAAAATTTTCAAATTCAAGAAATTAGAGAAGAAAAACCTCTTGACTGGGGTTCGTCTTCGCTAGCAAGACCGTTTTCAAGTGGATTAAGTTTTTCAAGCCGCACTCCAGAGTCTAGTTCTTCAAGTTCTCCTCAACCTATTCGGAGGTCTCAATAAGAAAGACGTCACCTAACTTATCTGCAAGACTATGAATATGACCAAGTAATCACAACATTTGTCGTTGGTAAACCACAAACATTTCAAATATGAAAAATGGGTTGAGGCCATGAATGAAGAAATCAGAATGATCGAGAAAAATAATATTTGCTAGTTGGTGGATAATTCTCAAGATAAAGTCACCATCAGCCTTAAATGGGTCTATAGAATCAAGTATAACAAGGATGGCTTGATTCAAAAGTATAAAGCTCGTCTAATAGTTAAACGGTACTCATGAACGAGATATTTGCTCCTTGCTTTTGTAGTTCGCACTAAGACAATAAGAGCAGTACTCGGCTCGCCATAGCAGCACAATTGAAGTTACAAGTCTTTCAATTAGATGTGAAGTCAACATTTTTAAATGACGCACTAGAAGAAGAGGTTTATGTGGAGCAACCTTAAGGGTGCGTGATGGAAGGCTAGAAAGACAGTCTATCGGTGGGTGCGTGATGGAAGGCTAGAAAGACAGTCTATCGGTTGAATAAAGCACTCTGTGGCTATAAACGGGGATCACAAGCCTGGAGTAACGGGTATCTGCGTCAAAGTATATTTATGAAGAGTTAAAGTGAGCTATCCTTATACATCAAAATGCAAGGACAAGATCTTCTAATTTTGTTTATATATGTTGATGATCTTATGTATATAAGTAGAAATCAAAGAATGATTGAAGATTTTAAGAAGGCCATGATGATTGAATTTGATATGACAGACTTGGGTCTAATGAAGTACTTCCTTGGCATGCAAGTAAAGCAAAACCTATGCTTGACTGTGAACCCCTATCCACATTTACGGTAACAAATGAGAAATTTTCTAAGTACCACGAGAAAGAGAAGGTAGGTGGGTCAACTTATTGAAGTCAAGTCGGGCTATTAATCTGTCTCACTAATACTCGACTGTATATGGTTAATGCTACAAGCATTGGCTCCCGGGTCATGAGTGAGCCTAATAAAGCTCACTTTGCGCCAACCAAGAGAATTTTGAGATGCATTAAATGTAACGAAGAATTGTGGTCTTCTATATAAGACAGATGAAGAGTCAGAGCTTGTCGGGTAAATAGGGACTAGACGGGATGCATAGAATGATAGAAAAAACACAAGTGGATATGTGTTTGAATTGGGCTCCAAGGTCATTTCCTAATCATCCAAGAAGCATGCACTATCTTCAACAGAAGCAGAGTACATTGTAGTTACAAGTGCAACATGTGAAGTAGTATCGCTCAAAAGAAAAGAATATTGGTTGACTTGCATCAGCACCATTTTTCTGTGACAATATGTCAATAATAGTAATGACAATGAGACCAATTGAACCAAGTACATGGACACCCGATATCACTTTATTCGAGAACTCGTAGACAAAAAGGAGATCAAGCTAAAGTTTACCTACTTCAGGTGACAACTCGGAGTACAAGATGTTTCTAGATTAAGGGGGAGTATTAAAAATTAATAATAATATAAAACATCTTAATATTATGGGTTAAGTTCTAGAATATTCGAAAATGTTTGGGGATCTTCTAGATTGTTGTAGAATCTTATGAAATGCTCTAGAACGTTTCAGAACATTTCAAGATCTTTCCGATGGTCGTAGAAGCTTCTCGGTCACTTTAGGCTCTTCTAGGTTTTTCTAAAACTTTATAAAAATACTCTCTCTAAGGTTGCATACTATTCCATATGTGTAATATCTAGGAACATCTAGATACTTGTAGGGAGAATATCCGATGTACTTTTAATATGGTATCTAGATATGTGGGGAGATATTAAGGTGGAAGGTTGTGTAAGTTTAACATTAACTATACGATCGAATCAATCTTCACCCTCCATTGAGGAGGTGAAAGGCTATATACCTCAAAGAGGGCTCATTTGTAATCATCAAGAAAAACCAAGCATTAAATAATAAAAAGCATCTAAGAAGTATCCACGCCATTGAACTACTTCTATCTTCTGTATACCCAAAATCAAATTCCTAACAAAGAATCATATTTGGCATGCAATATATACACTTTGACACATTTGGTGATCTTGTTAAAATGGGTGTAGTCATTGCTACAATTGCTTCCTTTATGTTGCTTAAAAAAAGTGGGTGACGTTGCAGGTCATATTTCCAAGTTTTGGTGAAAGGCACATTCCCACAGTTCTTTTTCACTCGCTTTACAAAGAGGCACAAAATATGCCAGTGCATTGAGTGGCATGAAGAGGCAAAACTAGGTGATAGAGCAAATATGAAGCCAAGCAGAAGATTGCATTATTCTTCGTCCAAGCACAAATTTCCAAGGTTGCGTGCATTTGCAGAATTATGCATCTGTTCTGAACCATAATGCAATGATTACAGGTTGCAAGATTTTTCATCAAGAATCCAACATTTGCAGGTCTGATTCTTCATTAAGGCCTGGGTTCTAAATATTGCCTCACTAGTTTGAGAATGATTTTTCATTGCTTCTCCATATGTCAGCCTTATGAGTCATGTCTGTGACAGTGGAAGCATTGTCACATGCATTCTAGAATTGGTCTGCACTCTGGATGGTGGGATGATATGCTTGTTTCCTGAGTGGTCTGACAATCATCTTTTGTTGCACAGTTTTATGGATGAAACATGGAGCCCATCATTGCTTGTTACAATCGAAAAACATATGATTTAGGTTTTGGGGATACGAGAAAAGTGGTGGGGGAATGTGTTTTATAGTTTGGTTATGTGCAGTAGCATGTTTCAATTTTTTTTTTAATAAACATACGTAAGCTGCTGCTTGATCTAGGTAGATTTTGTTTGCTGTTATCTGTCAACATTCTTGTTTCTCATGCCTTGTAAGTCTGAAGCTTGATAACAGCCACTTCTTTGCATTTCAATTTTAGAGTTCAGGAGTACTTCCATATAGTCATTTCATCCCCCAACCTAAGGCGGGGTTTGGAGCAATGATTTAGTTTCAGATGTTGGTTGTGCTGTTAGGCATTGGCACAGTTTGGTGGCTGAGCAATATTGTGTCGATCAGGTGATGCAGGAACATCTTAGTTACTCGGCCAGACACTGTGCATTTAAGGAAATTTCGGCGTAATTAGGGTCTCTGTCTTATAATTCACATGTCTACACTTATTTGCATACCTTGTCATTGAATACCTTTTGGGAAGGTTCAGATTCAACTTGCGTCAAAGACGGCTTCCTTGGAAAGTTTTAGGTATTGCCTTTAAAATGGGTTGTAAATTGTTTGGTGTAGGTCACAGTTTGTGCAGGATCAAAGCAGCAACGGTGCTCTGGTATTATATTTACAGAACTTGATGTGACAGACATTGGAGTTATTGTATGTTCAATCTCTCAGACATTAACAGATGAGAAACTGGGGTTGCAAGAAGTCGTAGCCATTTGACAAAGCTAGTGAAAACTTGACAGAAAGGATGTTACCAGTGGTGGTAGACTGGTAGTTGTTATTTTCAACTTGCATTTAGCCCACTTGCATTATTGTTGGAAATCCCAAGATATTGTAAATGATGTATTTGAGCCTTCTTCAAAGTACGTGTGTGTGTGTGTGTGTGTGTGTGTGTGTGTGTGTGTATTGGTAAGAAGTGATGATGTCTTCCATGTCACAAACTGATTTGGACACCTTAGTGAACACTATATTTGGGGGAAGATTATCCCCTGATCATAGCCTGAATGCATCAAGTGAAGTGATCCATACATGTATGGTACTTTCCAGTGCGTGAATTTAAACGCAAAATTATGTGTCTAATCTGTTCCTGCAAGCTAAGAAACAAAGTCTTGGGGCTAATCTTCTGGTTTTTGTATCTGATAGAGTTCCTTACTTGCTATAGGTGATAAATTGCAGTATTGAAAATGACAAAAGAGATGGCTTTCTTGCTCTTATTTCCTTTCAGCTTCAGCATAGATGGTAGATTGTCTACTCTGCCAGTGTATTTGACTGGTAAATGCCACCAAGATCCTACCATTGCCTTAAAACTCTCTTACATGAAGAGGACTGAAAAAAAATAAATGATCAACTTCTTCATCAGCAGCTTGACAAAGACAGCAGTTTGTATCCTCTATGTTGCAGTGTTGTTTAAGCCTAAATGGAATATGTAGCTTCTTGTTCCCAAGCCGCCATCCAATAAAAGCATGCCTTGTGATTGATGCCCTTGTCCAAACCACTCTAGCCCAAAGCTGTTTTGATGTGCAGTTCAGAATCCAAAGGTACCTAGATTTCACAAAGTAATGCCCTGCACGAGTCCATTTCCATGAGTGGTTGTCTTTGCATCCCTCCTTGAAAAACTCCTTTATCCTGCAAAGCGTCTTCCAGCACCAACTGACATTGGCCCGGGGGGGGGGGGGGGGTTTATATCCACCAATTTGCACCTCAAAGGTGCCTTCCATGTACCCATTTCACGCACAGTAGGTCTTTTTTAAGAGCCACCACCCAAACTGGTTTAGTAATGCATGCTTTGTTCCATGTTGAAAAATCTTTAATGCCTAAACCACCATAAATCTTTGGTCTGCAAGCATTCTACTAGGATACATAAGGGATCTTTTTGAAATGTGCATCAGCCCCCCAAAAGTAATTCCTATGTCGCTTTGTAATTTTATCAATCACCTCTTGTGGCATTATGAATATGGATGCCCAGAAATTATAAATGTCAAATAAAACAGAGTTAAGTGGCATAATTCTACCAGCATTTGAAATGCTTTTGGAGGACCAAACCTTAATTTTTATTATCATCCTCTCCACCAGAGCTCTGCGCGTTGTGTTACTCAGCCTATTAGCTATAATAGGTGCTCGTAATTACCTAAAGGGTGATGTCCCTTCACTAAAACCTGTAATGTTAAGGCATGCTTGCTGCAAGGTTTGACTGCAACCTCCAAAGACAATTTGAGACTTTGCTAAAGTAGCCTTGAGCCCTGAAAATTAGAGAATTTATGAAAAGCCTACATCATATACTCCAATGTACTAGGATTAGCTTTGTAAAACGTCAACAGATCATCATTATAGACGGAGAACTACTTCCAATCTTTTACTTAACAGTTTAGTAATGCATCTACAGCAGGATATGACCTGAATTCAAAGGCATGCTGGGGATTAGGAACCTTAGATAGTAATACTACATTTGTGGCATTGAAAGAACTTAGCGTTGTCCCTTTGTCAAAAAATTCCTGCACAGCTTGACACGTAAGTTGATGTAACTCAGCTTATGCCATCCTCAATTAGCCTAATCCTTTTGAACCATTTCTAGTTTCAAGTTGATTCGTCAACTTAAACTTAATTTAACTTTGGTTTCTTTGCTAAGAGAGTTTATCAACATCCTAATAAACTTAGTTATACAATTAAATCAGTTTTAAATTAAGTATTTTTGTCCAAACCTTCAAAGGATTCAAGACAGAAGGTACCGAGTTCAAGCCAGCATCATATCTAGTATTTATAAGCCTAATTACTTAGGCCTCTTGGAGGTTTAAGTCAAATATTTTAACAGGATTTGAAGTTCAAGAAGTTAGCTTTCGAAAAAACAAGCTTCAGCTCATTTGGATTTCATTTGATACTTCAAATCAGGTCTTGAACTCAAACTATCCAGGCTACAGTTTTGGGACAATTTGTACCTAATTTTATTTTTCTTATTTTCTAGACTAAACGACATCCAATCATTGTAATTCGTTTTTTGTTAGTTCAGTTAGGATGTCTAGTTTATTTATTATGTTAAGCACAAACCAAGAAGAACACGTTAAGAGGTTCAGTTTAGCTGATTTTGTCAAGCTGCCCAGTAGACGCCTGAAACTGCACGGTTGGAAAGATCTCGTTGATTAAGGTCCTTAATGACGTTCAAATCATGATTTTCAAAAAGGGGGGCTTTCTAGATATCTCGAGGTTTTCCCCCATGTAAGAAAATCCCAGATTAGGCATCAGAATGCAGTGGCCCAATAGCTGCAAAGCAGCTGGTCTGCACGCCACGCTGCAGCCATTTTCTTAACCTAAGAGGTTTACCCTCTTAGGTGGGTTTTTTTCCACCAAGGTGAGTGTGTGCTTGGCTGTCTACTAGTGCTTAGTAACCATGTGACTCGTCCATGAAGAAACAACCATGTGGAGTAAGGAAAAGAAGCCATTTGGTAAGCTAATTAGGCCAATTAGAGTGGTGATCAAGTGAGTCTTAAGTCTTAATTAGGTGGTGATATCTGTATTCTAATTAAGCTTAAGGACCCTAAACTCAAGTTTGGTGGTGATATCTGTATCCAAGTAAGAGTTTAGTTTTCACTAGATTAATCTTTGGAGGTGAAATCTGTATCCAAGGATTAGTTTGGTTTCTATCTTTTTCCTTGATTGTAATCTTTCTTAATTTTAGCTTTCACTCTTGAATTGAGTTTAAGCTTAACCCTTGAGAAATACATCATAAGTGGACCCATATTAGACCAGCAAGTTTTGAAAAATCTACTGGAGTACCCATCTGGGCCTAGAGATTTGAAATTTGCAATAGAAATGACAACATCCTTTATTTCTTGATCAGAAAAGGGTGTGCAGAGATTAATTTGCTGCTCCAGAGAGAGGATGGGTCCAGAATGAATGACTGCATTATCAATAGTAGCCCTATGCTCTCTCTAAACTCCTAGTAGCTCATTATCAAATTTCGCCATTACTTGAGCCAGTTTATCAAACCTGTCAACAGTTTGGCCATTATGATCCTAAAGTGTATAAATGTTAGTGGCAAGTTTCTTCTGTTTGGCTTTGGCAACACACATCTTGGTATAATCATCCCCAACACAAATCCATTCAGCTTTTGTATGCTATCTAATCAGGGATAAAGAAGAACTAGTGACATCAATGGAGGCTTTCCTCCGAGTATCTTCCTGCTGAATTAGCTCTTCATTATGAGGATCATTATGAAGGGCCTTGTGTATTTTGGACAAGCCATCCCTTACCCTTTAATGTTGTGTATGCAGATCAACAAACCTATCTTTATTGAGCTGTTTCAATGGCCTCATGAGATTACGTAGTACCAATTGCAGCCTTTTCATCTTAGTGGTATATGGGAATGCTTAGATCTGATCCTTGACTATAACATTGAAAAGAGGGTCCTTCATCCACATATCTGTAATAGTCAGGGTTTTTAATTTTTAATTATCTATTGGGCTAATAATTTACTAAGCATACTTTTGTATATTAGCTATATTCGAGTAATATTTGCGTGCTAATTAAGTGCATGATTTTATGTGAATTAGTTCCAAAATTTTCTTGATTTATTGCGTAATTGTTTGAATCTAGTATTGCATTAGGAATTAAGTTAACGAGGGATTAGGAGGCTTCCGTACTTGGTGTATTTGGGCCCCATAATCTATCTAACTTTGTTTTAAAACAGGGCAAAAAAACAACGAAAACGGGTTTGGAGCTCGGTTTGCTCAGGCGTGAAAGGGCTCGGAGGTGGGGCTGCCCTTCTTCATGACTGCAGACGAGAGAGAGAGAGAGAGAGAGAGAAGATGAGCGAGGGAGACGGAAAGGGGACAATTACGGCGCGGACCAAGCCTACTAACCACCCCGTCATGGTTGCGATATGGACAACCCTTGCCAGGCGTGCAATGCAACAACAACGACAGAGAGAGGGAGAGGAAGCGGGTAGAGCGAGAGAGAGGGGGAGGCCAGCGATATCAACGGCGACGTCCACCCCCGTTTGGCGTTGTGCGAGAGCGGCAAAGAGCGTGAGAGAGGAAGATGCGAGCCAAACCCTAGCCCCCACAACTGGACAACACTGTTGGCCCAGCAGCACCGCCAACGGTGGCTAGGCTCGAGTCTGGCGACCGTCAAAGGCCAAGTAGCCATGTGTGAGGGTCTAGGCAGTGGCATTTGGGCTCAAATTGGCGACCACAACAAGGAGGTTCAAGAACAGGGTCTAAGATCACCTGAAAACCGACCGCACAACCCAGTAGTTGGGTCCTTAAGCTTGGAAGAAGGTGGGTGTTTCTTGATTCCTTAATCTATTAATAACTTTGTATGGTTTACCATTTCATTTATTGAGTTGATTTGATTATGGTTGGTTGACTGAGTTGATTCGATTATGGTTCATTGACTATGTTGATTTGATTTTGAATTATTGAATGAGTTGGTTCGATTATGGGGAGGAATCTGAATATGTGAGAATCGGGGGTAATAAGCAGTTTGCATGGCTACGTGGAATGATTTGGAGATGAATTAAGTTGATTTTTAAGGACTCTTGTAGACGGTACGGTGAGGAGAGAGCCCGGGTTGTGGAAAAATTAGTGAGGTTATGAAACGTACTCGTGTATAAGGCTGTGTAGATTCTACTGAACTGACAATATTTCATAATGGTTTGTTGGCCATTAATCTGATCACTACTATTAAGACTGTTGCATGCATGCTTTGTGATTTTAAAATGAATCGAAAGTGGCTAAAAAGTTGGCTGAATATGGCATATGTAACTCTCCCAATGTACTCTAGGCAAACCCCACTTGCTTGTTGATTGCGTTCCCTACCTTAGATGTTGTAACACCTATAATAGGGACATCATTTGGGTTGCTGAATGATTCAGCTGAACGGTCTAGCGAGTTGAGTCATTGGAATGAGGAACTTGAATTTGGCAAGATAATACACCAAAGATGTAAGCTTGTTTTAAATCTTTCTTTTCATACAAGGTTGAAATGAATTTAGAAACAACAGTAAGTGATAAATTTACCAAACTAGATTACTGATTATTTCTTAACGAAATGATTTATGATGGGGTCACGAGTTAGTAGCCCTAAAATAAGCTTCAAATATTTCCTTTCCTTACAGAGTGAAGAGCTATAAATCGATAATTTAGTTGTAGGTTTGTTTTACCAATTGTGTGTGATTATTGTTTCATAAATCGATTTGTTGAAATTGAGGCCTTACGACTTACTTGAAAATGGAAGAGTCGTTACTGCTTTGTGACAGGAGTTTTAAAAACTAAAATGAATTGGTTTGGTTAATGTGGCTAAGATATAAATGCTTAATGAGTGGTTATATGCTTTTCAAAAGTCAACTCGATGTTATGAAGGCATTTTAGCCTTCTTGAGAACGGAAATACCATTGTTGTAATTTAATGGAGAATTTGATGCAAAACATGTTTAAAGTGAAATGTACCTAAAATGTTTTGGGACAAGAGGATGGTGTTAGTGAGCTTCTAGGGAGCAAATCCAGAAATGGGAACCCTAGAGGACCTTAATGATGATAGAATATAAGTTTAGGGATCAGATCTTGTATGCGGCAACCCTAATTACTACAGAGTAGACCCAGAAGTGGGAACCGTAGAAGATTCTGGCAAGCATAAAACGCTTACTGATTATGAGAGGCCCTTGAGATATTATGAGCCATGAGTTATGAAACTCACATGAATAGAGCATTAACGCATGAGTCTAAAGCCCAGAAAATGCTTTCTTACTCGTTATTAGTTGATAGCTCCTCATTTGAGGATTATGCTAACCCAATTATCTGGAAGTATGCATGTATACTTTAAGAAGGCTTTTGTGGCATTGCAAATAATCTTCTTATAAAGAGATTGGTTCTCTTACAAATGCTTAATGTGGTCTAAGTAAAGGTTCTAGCCTTTTATGTGTTAATTACACTTTTTCATGAAAGGATCTCCAATGGGTGATACAAAGTGAATTTATTGATGTTAAGTGCTTATGTGTGACTGAACGACATAATGTTCTCAATACCTGGATTTTAGCATGAGTCAGCTTGCGCTATTGTGTCCTGTATGCCTATTGTGTGATGCTAAGTGAATGTAATATGTGGTTGTCATTGCTAAATTACAAGAGTCATAGGTCAGAAAAATGGAAGGCTTTTGAGGGTAGATTAAAGGAAGAGCAAGAATGCCATTTGAATTATGGAAGTCATTGAGGTGTTGATGGATATGGGTGACCTTGCATGTCTATTGCGAGATATTAAATATCAATGTGTGCGTGACTGCCACTTATAAGTATGGACTGCAGTTGTTTTGTTTTCGTGGAGTTGAGAATCACGTAATGAGCATGTGGTAGCTTTTTCCCTCTCTGTTCCCCTTTTTCCCTACCTTCTTGAAAAGACAGGTAGAAGTCGGTTGACATACATTGAGTCGGAATCTCCCTCTTGCGTTGGAAAGAGGAGACATATATAAACACACACACGCACTTGTATAAGCACACACACCGCACACTCATGCACACACGCGCATACAGACGCACACACGCGCATACACGCGCACACACGCGCACACACACACACACATGTATATATATACATATATACATATATATATATATGTGTGTGTGTGTGTGTGTATGTATATATACACATATATATGTGTGTGTGTGTGTGCGCGTGTGTGTGGGTGCGTGTGCGTGCGTGCGTGTGAGTGTGTGTGTATAGGGGTGAGGTTTTGGGTAGGATGAGTAGGATGAGGTAATCAGTAGCTATTATTTAAGTGATTGTTAATATTACCTTAGTGATCAACATACATGTAAAACAACCTCTGAAAATTTGTTCAAGATATGTTGATCACCAAGGTAATGCTAACTATCACTGAAACTATAGCTAATGGTCACTATTGTTTATCTCCTCCTACTCATCCTACACATGACCTCAACATACTAGAGTCACCCATATATATATATATATGTATGTATACATATATATATATATATATATGTATACATATATATATATATGTATACATATATATATATGTATATAAATATGTGTATATATATGTGTGTGTGTGTGTGTATATAATATATATATATATATATATATATATTATATATATATATATCTGTGTGTGCGTGTGTGTGTGCGTGTAAATATATATATGTATATATATAGATATATACATATATATATTTACACGCACACACACACACACACATATATATATATATATATTATAATATATATATAGGTGTGTGTGTGTGTGTGTGTGTGTGTGTGCGCACATATATTATATATATATATATATATATATATATATATATATATATATATATATATATATATATATATATGTGCAGATATATATATATTTATATGTATACATATACACACACACACACACACACACACACACATATATATATATATATATATATGCATGTGTGTGTGTGTGTGTATATATATATATATATATATACACACACACACACACACACACATGCATATATATATATATATGTGTGTGTGTGTGTGTGTGTGTGTGTGTGTTTGTTGTGTGTGTGTGTGTGTGTGTGTGTGTATATGTATGCACATATATATATATATATATATATATATATATGTATGTATATATATATGTATATATATATATGTATGTATGTATGTATGTTTATATATACATATATATATATATATATATATATATATATATATATATATATATATATATATATATATATATATATATATATATATATATATATATATACATACATATGCGGGGGCGGGTGGGGGCGGGCGCGGGCGTGTGCGTGCGTGCGTGCGTGCGTGTGTGTGCGCGCGCGTGTGGGTGCGTGTGCGTGTGCGTGTGTGTGTATTATGTTTTTTTTTTTTTGGCAGAAAAATGGGTAGTTCATTAAAATGCAATTGTCAGTTCTGTACATCAGTAAACTCTTGTATCCTCCTTTCTTCTAACTGAGGAGTCTATCTATACATCTGTCATATTTTCTTGTGATTCTATTGAGTGTAAGGATCCTCTGTATAATGTGGTGTTTGGTGAGCTGGAACTGAGTATGTGCTCGTAGCAGATGCTGTGGAAAAATCATCTCATTCCTGGTTCTCCAAATCTGGTAAATGCCTACTGCGTAAATGGCATATGCAATCATCTTTTCTCTCTTAGGGCCTTTTGGATGTAATAAAGTGTGCATGAAGTCTCTGGTTCTTGAAGTATCAATGGTGGTTGGCCACCACTGTTTGATTGCTAGCCAGTATTCCTTGGCCCACCTACACCCAAAAAAAAGGTGATCAAAATCTTCCTCTTCTGCCTCACATAAGCACACTCCAGCCCTGCATTCTGAGAGGAGAATCTGGCAAGTCTGCATCTGACTGGTAGCCTCTGGTGCATGAAAAACCAGGCAGTTGTGGCATGTCTTGGGGTGATAGTTCTAGCCCATATAATCTTACTCCAATCTTTGTAAACCATGCCCCCTAATTGCCATCTGTAGCCAGACTGAACTGTGTAATGCTGTCCATCATGCCAGTGTCATAATGCTATGTTTGAAATACCTTTTTTAAATAGCTCCTTTGTTGCGACCAACTTCTTCCAATACCAGCGGCAGTCTGGTGAAGTTTGATAGTCCCACCAGTCCTGATTTCTTAAATACCTGCCGTGCACCCACTTAACCCATAGGAGGTCCTTCTTTTATGCTATAGCCCAAACAATCTTGGCTATGCTAGCCTTGTTCCATGCCCCCAAATTCTTAAGACCAACCCCTCCATACTTCTTTGGGGTATAAGTTGTACTCCAAGATATGAAGGGGCTTCTTTGGTAGTCAACCATCCCCCCCCCCCCATAGGTAATTTTTACATATTTGATTTATCTGGTCAATTACCTCTTTGGGAGAGAATAAAAATGGTGGCCCAAAAATTAAACATGCCAAAAATCACTGAGTTAAGCAGCTGTGCTCTACGAGCAAAAGAAATATTCCTTGTGGCCTATAGCCTGATTCTCCCGATAATTTTTTCCACAAGTGCCCTGCACTCCAACTTGCTTAATCTGCTTGCTGTTATTGGAACCCCCAGATATCTCATAGGGAAAGCCCCTTCTTGGAAACCTGTGATCTCCAAACATTGATGCTGCAATGGAAGAGAGCAACCACCAAAAACTATTTGGGACTTTTCCTGATTAGCATGTAAACCTGCACATTTGTGAAAGTCCAGTAATTTGCAGCTGATAATATGAAGAGTTTGAGGATGGGCTTTGCAGAAAATCATCACATCATCTGCAAATATAAGATGATTCAGCTTCAAGGCTTTGCAAGAGGGGTGGAAACCAAACTTTGGATGGGAACTAGCCACCAACATCAGTCTAGTGAAGTACTCTATTGTTAAGACAAACAGCAAGGGGGAAAGGGGATCCCCCTGGTTCAGGCCTCTTCCATCTTTGAAGAAATCACCAATCTCTCCATTTACATGCACCCTGTAACTCACAGAGGTGATGCATGCCATGACCCATGATATAAATAGGGGGGAATTTCATATGGGTCAGCAGCTCCTTCAAAAATTGCCAATGCACAGAGTTAAAAGCCTTATGTAAGTCAATCTTCATGATGTATCTAGGTGAGATCCCTTTCCTGTTGTACCCTCTCACTATGTCCTGGCAAGTAAGGATGTTGAACAAAAGCTCCCTGTCCTTGACAAAAGCCCCTTAGTTTTGGTGAATCAAATGAGGTAGCACAACTTTTAATCTCATACATAGAAGCTTTGCCACACATTTATACAATACATTACAGCATGAGATGGGCCTGAAATCCTTTGTATGTGATGGGTTCTTAACATTTGGGAGTAAAATCAGCTTTGTCTCAGCTATGAAAGGTGGCATAAAACCTTTCTGAAAGAAATGCTGAATGGCCTCCTTCACTAGGCTCGCTGTTAACTGC